>JAPERM010000076.1:0-74663 GCA_030411635.1 Fusarium sp. MBC 119
ATATATATATATATATTTTTCTGCCGGATGTTCAAGAGATCATGCATCTTCAGATCTGGCCGGGTAAATAGATCTGCCGACACTCCACAATTTTGCTTAGAGAGTCCAAATCTGGCAGGCGGGACAGCGGTCGTCAATGGCAGAATTCCAAAATCTCAAGTAAATTCATGGACAAGAGATCCAGATTGCGACGAGCTGCCAGGTCTTCAAGATGGGTAAAAGGGACTTCAACAGCGGAGATGGCGCTGCTGCGTTTCGCAAGCGTCAGAAGATCACCCACGAGACGCCCACGAGTGAGGAGGTAACATCAAGCGAACAATTGCGCAATCTTCTCTCCTTCGACCAAGATTTGCGCAACGCCAGACATGGTAGGTGGTGATGATGCTGTCGAGAGTTGTTCAACAAAACACGAACTAACATCTTGCCTCTAGGACTTCAATCCTTTAAAAATCTTCTCGATCAACTTGTCCACGAAGAGGGCGACCGAAATGCAAATCTCGAAATCCTACATCAGTACCTCGAAGCCGTCAAACCCAGAGACACCTCCGAAGATGCGGTCTTCCTCAACGATATCATGGAAATGTGGTCTTTTGCTGTGCAGGTCAACAACGATGGTGTAATGTCTTCTGTTGCCGTCGTCTTAGCTTTGCTGCTCCAGGTGCTCTCAGGGTCCCTACAGCTTGTTCGTCATGGCCTCGGTATCTGCCAGACCCTTCTGCAAGAGCGACAACTCAAGTCCCTGGCCAAGAACCTGTCGTCGGAAAAGAGCAAGGGGTTTATTATTTCACCTACTTTACGTCTACTTCGAGAAGCTACATGCTTGGATGGTGGTGCCTACGCAAAGCGCATTTTCCGTGCCCGAAACTCTACCTTGACGTCGCTTGGAAGGAATCTCGAGATCGGACATATTGGAGACGCTCAGGAGGATGTGCGCAAGGCCTCTGTCAGGACGAATGCTGTCCGATTCTACTTGAGCCTGCTCAAATTCCTGGGTTCAGATGGACGAAGAGAACTTCTAACACAAAAGGAGCTTCTGTCTCATCTAACTTATATGATCAAGAGCGATCCCCCATATCTCGTGACGGACATCCTAGATTCTCTCAAGGCACACGTTTTGAAGGATGACAAGATTCCTCGAGAAGTCAAGTTCCGAAGCTTCAACACCAAAACGCTGGTGCGTTTTCTGGCTCTGTACACATACGCTAGCGACGGCGAGGATGTGGACGAGAAGTCAACAGTGAGCTACAAGGCTCATCAGCTCCTCATATATATCTGTACCACTCCAAACGCCGGTGTGCTATATCCTTCCACTGGTCTTTATCCCAAGGAAACTGAGGACGATTCGGTGCCAAGTGGACGCACAAAAGCGAGCACCCAAGGTGCGCTTTTCACCGACAAGTACAAGGATATTCCCGTGTATAATTTTGTCCTTGCCGAATTCGCCCAAAAGCTACGTCCTTGGTCTAGCTTGAAGCACAACGAGCTTCTTGTTGCTATCTTCACAGCGGCCCCTGAACTTACCGCCAAGTATTTCCTCAGCAACCGATCCTTCACCTTCGAGCCAAAGCTGTCCATGACCTGGATTGGATATGCCGCGTTCCTTTTCAACACCATGCAAATTCCTCTACCTTCTCGCTTCGGTGATCGTTCACGCTCTGCCAAGGCTCCTCCCCCTACTTCCATCCTGCTCGACAATGTCATTCCTCTTCCCATCAACCAAAAGGTCCTTATCCGATGCCTCTCCTCCAAGTCGAACCTCTCCTCATTCTTCGCTACCCGCATTCTCATCGTTGCAGTCGAGAAGTTGGCTGAAGCTCTCAAGATGCATGAAGAGGTATCCAAGGGTAAAGATGCCATCTGGGCGGAGGCTAGCCGTCGTTTGATCGATGCCTTTTGCCAACGTATCCCTGACATGAAAGAGATTGTTCGATCTTACAAGGGCATACCAGCTGAGAACATTCTTCACAAAACCATGGCTAGTCGTTTGTTACGTCTTTACTATGAAGTCATCCCACAGGTCGCCCTTGCTGCCAACTTTGACGTCTCGCCTTTCTTCACAGAAGTTCTTAAGTCGCTCAACAAGGGAAGTGAGAAGCATGAAGACGAGTCTTTGAGAGTCATGGAGCTTGAAAACCTTGTGTCGATTGCCAGCTATTCCCCTGGTATGCGATGGTTCTCAAGGATCGACAATCTCATCGATGGAGCAGCGTCGTCTCCATACACTGCTCTCCTGCGGCTGCTTTGTGATCAGAAGCGAGATCTTCCGTTCCAGCAATTGAAGAAGGTCCTTAGTGAGGTAGCTGTCGAGAATCAGCTTGTTACAAAAGCAAGCATCTTGGCACCTTTGTTCGAGGCCCTCCAGACAACATTGGCTGATGTAAAGGCGAAGCACATGGAGAAGGTTTGGTCATTCGTTGACAACTGCATTAACCGATGTGCCTCGTCACCGATCAAGTATCTCGACTTGTTGGAAACATATGCACAGGAAGACGGCCTATCTTCGTCTAGCAATGAGGCTGCTTTGGTTAACGTGACGATGGCGGAACAGTTGTCGTTTGCTATGGGCTCTGCCAGCAGCGACGAGCAGGCTGCGCTTGGCAAATTTCTATCCTCATACTTCTCTGCCTCGTACAAACTGAAGCACGGAAGACAGCTTACCAAGGCTCTTTACAAGCGCATCTCGGAGCAGTTCTCTTCGAGTAAGGTCAAGATGAAGAAGCTCAAGGAGGATAAGTCAGATGATGCTGGTGTTGATGAAGACATGCTTGATGCTGAGACAGTTTCTGCCAATGGTGCAAAGGATGGATCCGCCATCGACTCATCAAAACTTGAGGCTATGCTGCATGTGCCGCTTTCCGAAGACGAGGACACTGCAGCTCTGACCAAATGGGCTGGCAAGAACGCAGAGGATCTTGTTGAGGATGGCTGGGCAGCAGGCCTAATCCGCCTCCTCTCTTCTACCCACATCAACATCCGCAAAGAAGCCCTCACAAGCATTCTCAAGATGGCCGCCAAGCTCAAGGAGTCCTCGTATGAAGAAAAGGAGCAAGTCTGGCTTCTCCTCTCTGAGCTCGCCGAGTCCTCTCGGGATCAGGTCGACAAAGGCCCTGTCCCCTCTGCCTTCACTGCCTTCGCCATCCACGCTCTCGACGTCCTCAAGAGCCCGCTGCACCCGCTCTACCCCAAGGTCAACAGCTTCCTCACCCGCAGCCCTGTCTGGTCCTCTGACAAGCTTCCCCTTGCCCATGATGTCCTTCACGGCGAACCATCTGAGGATGACAAGTACTACACCGAGATCACATGGCTCCTCGTCTACCTCCTCGATAGCCTGCGCACGCCTTCTGATCTGAGCATCTTCCACCGCAAGCGTTGGTTCGAAAAAATTCTCGCCCTTGGTGCCAACCCTTACCTGCGCGTCAACTTACGCACGCGTCTCCTGCGTCTGCTCTACCGCGCAACTTGCATCGAGGGCGGAAGCACCACGCTCATAACCCGCTTCGGCATCATAAGCTGGCTGGACACGCAGCGCGCTGCATTTGAGGGAGGCGAAGAGGCAGATGTAATGGCAGCCCTTATGAGGAGGGTGTGGGAGACGTGCGATCAGGAAAAGGTCAAAGTTTGGAGCAAGGGAGGAGTTGAAAAGTTGCTTGCTGCACATGTTTTGTAAAAATGGGCGATTTGGATCTATATAGACTATCTGATGGTTGATATACCCGGCGTTTTAATACGACGAAGCTTGAACATGCCATGATGTGCGCCAGTGTGCTTGTCTACTGATTTATGACAACGTCAACGTAGAGCCTGCAGGATCAACGACACACAAGTGAGTCGGGAGAGATAATGATTGAAACGTCAAACTTGATCAAATTTGTTCGTACATGTATGTACAGATCCCTAACCATCTACCACGATATAAAAAGCAAACGAATGGACACCATAAAAAGACACACAAAAATCGTGTCCCGCCCACTTTCAAAAAAAGACAAGATATTCCTGATATCCCCTCTCCATCGCTCCGCTCCGAATCAGAAACCCCAACGCATTATTATGGATAAGAGTATAGAGGGCGGTCTTTGCCGTGGAACAAATGTTGAGTTTTTAGTATTCCCATCCTGGTTCGCCGTTGAAATTTTTCAAAAACAATATTATCGCAAGGCTGTGAAGGCATTATAACGACCGTTTCAATGGGTACATGCTAGTCTATGCAATCTACAGTTGGCCGGAAAGGAGCGCTTCAGTTGCTGGAAAAGAATGTTAGCTTAGGATCAATAAGATAGAGAAGTGAATGTTAACTTACCAGAGTTGATGTAGGCCCTCTTCGCATCTAGAGGAACATTGAAGCGCCTCTCCAGTTCCTGCTTGATGCCCTTCTTGGTGACGGTCATCAAGTCGGCTGTCTTGAGGATGTCGCGGATCTCGGCGAGGAGGGCGTCATCGCTAGGCATGCCAACCATCTCCTCGGGTGAGAAGAACTGCGAACCACCGAACTGGCTCTGACGATTTCCAGGCATCTCAGAGTGGGCCAGAGACATGCGAGACATGTTCTGGTGACCGAAGCCAGCTGTGGAGCCGGGACGGCTGGGCTGGTAGCCACCACCGTACTCGGAGAAGGGCCCTTGAGCCTTGGTGGCATAGCTGTAGCCAGATATCTCGGATCGGACATCGTCGCGAGCGGTCTGGGTCTGGGTCTCCCACAGCTCGGCTTGGTACTCCTCCCACTTCTTCTTGGGGATCGAGTTAGGATCAAACTTGCCCTCGTCGGAAACAACAATCTTCTTGCCAGCCTCACCGGCAATAACACGAGTGTTACCCCAGTTGAAGTCATCCATGTGCCAGAAAGAGTAGAGAGGTAGGCCGAAGGAGAAGACGGGAATGGCAGCAATGTACATGATCATCCAGCCCACCATCTCCCACTTACGGCGCACGATGAAGATGATAGCCTGTAGACCGTAGATAGCACCAAGCAACAAGAAAGCCGTGATGGGGACGACCGTGGCGTTGTCAGCGACAAGGTAGATCAGGTACACGATATACAAGACAATGACAGGCTGGACGATAGTACTCAGAAGATCGACGAAGACGACAAAACGCATACTGAAACAGCAGAAACCGCAAAGTTGAGCCAAAGGAATAAGCTCGACCAGGTTGTGCACGGTAGAGTTGATCCAACGACGTCGCTGAGAAAGGAAGACAGCCCAAGAGTCGGGGGCAATGGTCCAGGCGCGGGCGCTGTAGAGGTACTTCGTCTTGAACTTGCCGTGATACTTGAGGAGCAGAGTTGTGAGGTATCGATCCTCACCAAGATGAAGCAGGTTCTTCATGTGGAGGGTATCGACTCGAATCGTGGAATAGTCTTCGACAATTTCCTTGCTGACAAACAGAGGCTTGCCAGTCTCGGCAGCACGAATTCGGTACATGGAGAAACAACCGGGCAAACAAGTAACTGAGCCGAACAAACTCTCGAAAGCCTTGGACAAGTTATGGGAAATCCAGTACTCGTAAACTTGAATCATGGTGATGAATGAGCCCTTGGCGTTGGTGAGAGCTGTTTCTCCACAGCAGGCAATGAGACGAGTATCGTCAATGAAGGCGGAAATCATGCGAGTAGCTGAATCCGGAGCAACGACAGTATCGGCATCGATTTGGAAGAGATATTCATAAAATGTTGGGTTGACACCGATGATGTTGCGGATTTGATGATACATCTCGAGCTCCATAGGGCTCATGGCAAGGTTGTAGTGGACGCGGTTGAGGAAACGCATGAGAACCATCTGGGAGTCTCGCTTACCACGGTTACCGGGACGAGAGACCTCGGAGGGCTTGCCGACCTTGACAATGACCATGAAGGGAACGATGTGACCTTGGACTTCGTAGAGGCCGGAGTAGATTTTACCCATGTTGTGCTGCTTCATACCCTCACCGAGCGCCTCAAAGCTCAGAGGCTCGGGGTCGACGGTCTCAGACACACCAAGAATATCCAGCACGATGCGAGGCGTAGGCCTATCGTTACCTTGACCGATAATCATACCGTCACAAACAACGACGAGGAGCTTGCGCTTGTCATCGTACTTCATGCGAGAGAGCGAGTCAATAGCACGGCGCAGTGAATCCTCGTCTTCGGTATACGCAGGAATCATACACATGACGAATTTATCAAGGTTCTCCGGTGCGTTCTTGCCTCCAAACTGAAGCGCGGCAAGGAACTTGAAAACGAGAATAGAGGCGAGTAGACATGAGATGGCCAAAATGAAGTATTCAGCGAACTGACAGCGGGGAGAGCTTCGGGTGTCTGAGTCGCCAATGTAGAAGAGGTTGTTCAGGCAGGTTTCCATGCGTTGCTTCTTGACTGCACTCAGCTTGATGTTATCCCAGAACTTAGAAACGTCCTGGCCCTTTGCAGTTCGGAACAGTTGAACCACGCTGTCCTCCATGAAGTCGGTGGCACCAGGGATGTTAGGGGCAGATTTACCGGCCTTGGGCTTCATGCGCAAACCACCCTTCAAATAACTGGTCATGTCATATACACGTCCATGGATAGTGACGATGTTATAAGCCTTATCTCTGGCTAGCTTCTTGACATATTTGGGAGTATAACCCATTCTGCCCTTGAGGTACACATGCTTGAACGTGTACATCTGCTCAAAGTACCAATCAGGTCGGCTATCATTGGTGCCATATCGGAAATCATGGTAAACAGAGTTGACATCGACATCTCTTGAGGCAAGCAGCTGAGGCTGGCCAGTAATGTTGGTGTTTCTGTTGTCGAGTGTGACCTCAGGAGGAATGGCGCCGTCCTTGCCTTGGCACAGCGCAGAGACTTGGACAGGGAAGAGGGCACTGATGTCCTTACCAGCGTAGTTCATCAGGGTCTCCTCACTGACCAGATCACTTCCAGGGTAGTGATTGGGCATAAATGCGTTAAGATCGATAACCAAGCCACGGATGGCAACATAGGCGCCCTTGCTACCCTTGTCGCCGTCGTAGGATGAAAGTTCACCAGAACTGTAGACGTATTGCTTAGGGCAGATGAGCATGGGGAATCCGACCATGAAGAAGGCAGCGATGGCACACATCAGCCAGATGAGCATGTTGATGGCCACCTTCTCTCTCCAAGCCATACGGACATCCTTTCGGGGCATACGTCCAATCAGTCTGACGGCGAAATCAGGGATGAACCAAGTGAGGAAGAAAACAAGGGCAACCCAGCGCTTTCGGCTAGGCTTGTCCTTGTACTCTTCAACTTCCTCGAGCGACTTCTCGTTACCTCGCTCAGCCATCTGCTCACGAGTATCGAGGTTCTTGAACATATCGCCGCCACCAAAGGCAGAAACACCAGCCTCAGATCGAGTGTCGTCGGTGAAATAGCCACCCTTGGCCTTTTCGCCATACATAAGAGGGGTGTTGCCACCAGAGATCAGGTGTTCCTTGGAAGCACCGAATGGAATAGACTCGGCAGGTGTAAGACCGTCGCCAGCGTCTGATGATGGCAGACCACCGTAACGGCCAGAGACAGAAACGGCTTCGCCAAGCTGGGCAATCTCCATCCAGCAGCGCTCACTAAGGAACACACCAGTAGCACCCACTCTGACTTCGTTCTGAGGCCACTGCTTCTCTTCAATGACCATCTCAGCACGCTCTCGTTCGCTGCCGACCAATATGGTCTCAGCATCTGTCATGCCAAGGAACTCGCCGAAAGGCAGGAACAAACTAAAGTCGGCAGATCGAAGACGTTGGCTGATTTCAGCGATACCAAAGGTCTGCACCTGCGTGCGCACGCACTTGCTATCGAACTGGTTGGCAATTCGTCGATCGTTGGGTTTCAGGCAGAAGACGAAGTATGAGTTGCAGCCCGGGTCTGCGACCGCCTTTTGAACGTTGTCAAGTGATGAAAGGAACTGGCCTGAAGCTCCTTGCTCGATAATCATCTTCGCATTCTTCTTAGACTCTCCGGCCTGGCTTTGCTGATCAAGATCCTCCATGGCTTCTTGCTGTTGACGTCTGTAGGCTGTGCTAGGTCGACCAGCACGGTGAGTCTTTCGGGACATGACACTGGGTGCTCGCATAGGCTTTGAGCTGACAGTAGCCTGCATAACTGCCGTGCGTTCATTGGGATGAGTGACGGTTTGCAGGGCGTCCTGGCCGAAAAGGCGGGCAACAAACTCGCTCTTGGTACCATTGATCATGTTGAGAAGGTCACCAGAGATGATCTCGCCATTCTCCTCGATGAGACCCTTGACGGGGTAGTCAACCTCACCAGCAAAGTGCTTGACAGTAAAGCAGGCGGAAGTGTTCTCGGTCATGAAGTTGCTACCAGGCAGCTTGGCAGTGGCAGAGCCCACCTCGATGGCAGCATTCTTGCCGTCAAAACGCCTTCGGAGGGCCTCCAAAAACTGCATGTCCGTTCGGTTGCGGCGGGTCTGGTCATCCAAGATGCTGAGAAGACCGTTGCCAGGCTTCAAGATGCCTCGGACAGCGTCCGAATTATCGAAGTAGCTGGTAGCGGCGACACTAACTTCCTCAGACTCGAGCATGTCTGCCTTGCGGTCGAAAAAGTTCTGGAGAGTCAAGTTGTAGATGCTCTCAGTGGCGGCATTGTTGAGGAGCTGATCAAGAGCAGAACCAGTAGGTGTTTGCTGGCAGAAACCGGGGAAGTCAACGATAGACACGGTGTTGGCAATGGCCTCCTCGGGAGCGCAAAGGCGCTGGTTGACGGTCTCGAGAATCCATGCCACGAGAAGTGAGTACAGTGTTCGGGCAAGTTCACCAGCGTGGGCACGAGCACCGTTGGGATCGAGCATGACTGTGACACGTTCCCGGTGAATCATCTTGGTCTTGTAGCCGAGAGTGGTCTGAAGATCAGCAGCGCTCACACCCAGGAAAGCAGCGACGATGGAAAGAATATCCTTGTTCTTGACCGCTGTAACGGTTGTGCCACCCTCGTGAGAAAAGCCGCCGCTGTCATCACCAGTAACGCTGGTCTGGCTGGTTGTTTCGAACTCCAGCTGACCAATATGAAGAATACTGGCGAGGATCTGGCAGATCTCGGCAATCTCAGCTCGAGGAAACTCGAGCTTTCGGAGAGCGTTCTTGAAAACTTGGAAACCCTCGGCGTCGTTGATTCCGACCTTGAGCTGGGTGGGATGACCGAGATACTTCCATCGCTTCTGGGTGGTGCCAGGAGCGTTGGAACCGCCGTCCAAGCCAAGATGAGACTTCTCAGCCTCACTTGTACCAGCAAGGAGATAGTAAAGCACGTGGAAGTTACGCTCTCCTGTAGGAACATCGGCAATACGGCTACGCTCAAGTCGATGATCGAGAAGCTTACCACCAATCAGGACGGGGTTGGTAGTAGACGAGGTATCATATTGCAACTCGTAGAAGAGTCCGGACTTGGAAGCGGTTGGTGTCGTGGCAGTCTTGGTAGTTGTGAGACTATCAAAAACATATGCAGCAAGCGAAAGTTTGGTCGAGAGGGGTGTCGAGGACTTGTTAAGGAGAGCAGTGAGGACATGTGCGCGGATAGTAGACTTTCCAGAACCAGATTCGCCCCTGAACAAAGCATATTAGCAACTTTGGCCTATTGATAGGAAATTTCATCTTAGAGATTAGCATCACTTACAAAAACACAACCGCCTGGTTCTCAGATCTGTGTCCTAATCGAAGAAAGGCTCTGTCGGCGATATCTTCAGCGCCGGCCATGGCGCTTCCTTCCTTGCCTCCATCAGGACCCTTCGAAGAGGAAGTATAGGTGTTGAGCGAGATGAGGGCGTGAGAGGACAGACGAGCGGTAGGATGAGAGACATGGAAACGACTGGCGAGATGAGCAGTGAGATGCGTATCGGATTGAAGATGTGCTGGCAGCGAAGGCAGCGAGGGCTGGGTGTGAGGGCCTCCTGCGCCGCCGAGCTGTGGTAGGCTCATGGCCATGATGGACAAGTAGCCAGCAAGTGGCTCTCGATTATAGAAACGACTTGGTAAGTGTTGGATTCAGTAGAATGGATGATGAGATGAATTGGATATTAGGGAATCGACCGTCGTCGTCGGGTTGTCTCGTTGATTAATCGAAGGTAAGTAGTCCGTCAGTCAAGTCAAATCAGTCAACAGGCACTTTGAGCGAGGGTAAGTGCAAGGAGACAGAAACGAGTGTCAAAAAACAACAATGAAGTGAGAAAAAGGAAGAGGAAGAGCTAGGCTCCGGAAACAGAAGCCTTCACCAGTTTGTTGGCTTGACAATTGTGGTGTAACTCAACTCTACTTGCCAAGGTAAAGGTATTAACACCAACAAAAACAACCTGGGAAAAGGGATTGTTTTCTTAGGACGACTGGCCACATGCAAGTCTTCTCGTACAGGACAAGGAGTGGACAGACGGTACTGGAGAAGGTGGGATTTTCTTGTACGGTGGACCATAAGTACTGCTAATGCAATTCGGGCATAGCGCAAGCCCCCTTTGGCCATGATTGATTTCTATGTTTGGCTTGTCCCACGGCCATGGCATAAAAATGGACGCCATACGAGCTTTTTCCTTGTTCATAGCCACACGGCACTCCCGGCCAGCAGCCAGTAGCCAGCAGCCTCTAGCCCCCTGGATCTGTCTGCCTCTGTACCTTTCGTTTGCCTCTGGCCTGTCCTTTGCTTTGCGGAGCTTGCCTGTCTGACCAGTGGAGAGACCAGTGGCTCCCAAGAGCTTCATCTAGATAAATGAACGATGTTAGAGCCAACGATTAAAGTTCGCGCATTTCCCAGCATATGGAAAATTAACGATTTCTGAAACTGCGCTTGGGGACTGCTCATTGAATCTACAATCATGATGAGATCAACACACTGTACGTGTTAGATTAATAAAAGTCCAGCGGTGGCTCTCCGTCTGTGCTGCCTGTAGAGCCTCTCCCTCTCTAATGATGGATTGAATTCCCCATCTCACTTAGCCTAGCCGCCACAAACGGTCAGCCATCACCAGAACTGAGACTTGATTCTCTCATAAGCATTCCTCTCAACGCGTCTTGCCATGATCCTTTTGAATCCGTCTGTCAGCGGAGACACGATACACTAGTTACTGCAAACTCTCGTGATGACTGCATCATCAGGAGACGACTAACGGCGACTTGTCATGGCCCCATAGCCCATCATGGTTGGTACGAACTCTCTTCAGACCCCTAAAAAAGAAACCCATGCCATCTTTGGCCCAGTAACCAACCAGTTGTTCCTCAAATGGCATCCATCCAATACTAGACTATCCCGCACAGACAGGGACGACGCGGCGGGTCATACAAAAGGCTTGTTTACTTTTATGCTCCATTTTGTGTCCCGTACCGTGTGTATTCGTGGTCCCCGAACCACGGTCTGAAGTGCTTTGAGTTGGAAGGTTTGAGACATGTTTCTGCTTTTTTCATCCGCAAAGTCCGCTTACTTGATAACAGATGACCAGTTGACTGGCGGCCGGGTTTTCAACTTGGCAGTTCCAGATCCGCAATATGATCGTGGCAATCTTATAGGGATTTATGAGACAAGCTGAAGGGATCAAGACAGGAAATATTCTTGGCAAGACAGCATGTGGCCAATATCTATTGAATTCTGCGCACAAGATTTCAATCCTCAACCTACCCTATGACATCGACGGCCAAAGAAAGAATGCAAGATCAGCGCGAACACCTGGACGTTATGAATAATCTCCTCTGTGATTTCTCAGGGGTCTAAAAGCTCCACTGTCGACATTTCAGGCTCGCCTTACCCCGTCCTGGGAAGACAGGGAGCGTCCTCGGCTTTACTAGGGTCAACATCCGGCTCCAATGATCGATCCTCCCCATCGGCCTTCTGGAATGTGCGAACGGCGATGCTAGCCTGAGATTCCTCCCCTGTAATTTTTATTTTAGGGGCGGGACTTGGTGCGATGACAGTCCAGTGGAGGAGGCACAGTCATCAAAAGAGGGCAGCCTTTCTTTGTTCCTCATGACAGCAAGTTATCACAAGACTTCATTTTTTACTCCGTTTAATGGCCGGCTCCTTTATGCCCCCATGCCAAACCTCGTTCATCCTGTGAGACGTGTGCGTCGGTGGGAGACGCGTTATGTGGAAATATCCGAGACACCCTTACTACTGCTGATCTGCGAGACATGATATGAGGCGACTGTGAGGATGGAGAAATTGTCCAGCGCTGATTTCTCGCTAGCCCTGGCTCTGGCCCTGTCCCAGCTGCGGATCATTGCTGTCATTGAACTTCACTGTCAAGACTAGCGAGCGACTTGCTGCGTAACTCGATGGCCTGCTGCTGATTATGGCTTTTGGCGTCCCGGTACAGGGAAAATAGAGGATGAGCTAGTCTTACGCGCCATGAGCGGCCGGTTGATAACGGGCGTGTCAAGCAAATCCAGATGAAAGGAATCCGTGGTAAACGCGGAGCCGGCAAAAGAAAATAGCCAGGAAAAAACAACGGTGACATGTAGATCTGTCACAGTCTCCTGAATACGGGACCACAACTAGATAAGATCTTCAGATAACTCGATCTCTCGATCCTGTTGACGTCTGTCGTCGTTTTCTGATCAACAAGGCCAGGCTGGTGGTGAGAGAGTTGGGTTGAACCTCGAGGGTGTAACCACACACGGGGAAGCAACCTGGGATGCATGTAACGTCCACGTATTCAGGCCATCATGCCAAGCTGGTCTGGATTGGAAAAGCACATGATGCTCGATCCTGACTTCAATAGACAGACAAAATATAATTCCACATGCCCGAGCCGATGGATCAAGGTTGACACAGCCTCTGTCCTCTTATAGATCATGAACTGCCAAGGTAGAGTAGTAATCGACTTCTACTATACGAACTTTGAAACCCGCATTTTGTGCATCGCGAGACTCAACGTCGGGCTTGGACGCGTAGTCAATGCAGTGAGTGAGTGCCCTTTGCCTTCCAGGCTCGTATTTGGCCCACCCACCTTTGACCTTCAACTCCAATCCGGGACCAATCCTTACTAAACACAAGGTTTTGTTGCCCTCGGGTCGGGCCCCTTGCCCCGACAGGCGATGGTACGCCCGGCTGTTCCAAGTTTAGATATGGCATGGACAGATCCATTGAGTGACAGGCCAGTACAGTGTGATGATGCTCGCGTCCAGCGGCCTGGGGCTGAACTGGACTGTTGACTGAGCAGTCTGCTGTGCTCTAGCATCTGTGGCCTCCAGTGGCCGATGTTGGTGTCCTCTTATGCAGCTGCTTCAATGAATTCCATTTCTTGTCCAGTGATATAGCCCCTTTACAGAGCAGAGCCCGCCTGAAGCGCCACATCCCCGATGCTAAGTGTATCACGATGGGACGTTGGACCTGAAAAGCTGCGTAGATGGGCTCAATGGCTGTCCGTACACAGTGCATCACATCAGCCGTATCCATTTTCGGAGTCGCCCTTTTTTGCTGGGGCACGCTACTACCACACCACACTAGACCTAGGCTACTCGGCTTCCTACCTCTTCCTCGCCAGCCCAGAACAAGACCCAGTCGTTTCTTCAACTTCTTGGAAAGCCTTCTTCGTGAGCGTCTTGTCTGCCTTTCTTCTGCTTTCGCTACAGCTTCATTTTGACCGGCCTCACTCGCTTTGGCTGTGTCTTTTTCTATCAATCGCTAATAATCATCAACCTTTCCCAACCCCCTTGCATCTTCACGACCGCTTAGGCCGTGATACTTCATTCGACAGACGAAAAGGAGGGCGGCGTTGCCCAGCGACCGAAACCTTCCTCGCATCATTCGACCAACTTACTCCCAGCCCTTCAGCCGCATTCAATTGCTTGCAGTCGACTGTTGATCCATTCACTCGCTCATACATCTACCTAATTGTTACCGCCTGTCGTTAACGCTTCTTTCGTTCCTCGGACGTAATACTCTACACAGTCTACTTCGTTACACTTAGACTCGGCCGTTGAACAAAACCCAATCCCGTGTACAACATCATCATCGCGACGTGCAATCTCCTGTGATCGTCCCCATCGAGGGCATCACCGTCACCGACCATGGCGAGCCGAATGTCCATGTATTCGATGGCATCAGAGGCCCTGGGTGGCCCTCAAGCTGCCCAGGTGTCAACGACGACTCTCCTGAATGCCATCCATAATATCTACTTGTCCTCTCAACCTCACCAACTCGATGCCAGTACAAGTCTAGTCGTCAACACATGGCTTACGGCTGCTCAGGCCGGTGCTACTGTTGATGCTACACTTGCTGCTCGAGCATGGGAACATGCCCGGCGTCGTGCTGAAGACGGCTGTGTGATTTTGGGGTATGCTTCACCCAAGTCATTGTGGGATGTCAATGCTAACTTATCTTAGTTCACTTCACCAGTCAACTCCTTCGCTTCTCGTGCCTTTCCTCAACACTTTCCCTTTTGCTATTCCTGCTTCCATCTATAAGTCTTTGGAAGCTGTACGACCTTTCCTTCGATGCGTGACTCCCTACAACGCCTCGGCTCCCAGACAGATTGCCCTCGGCGTTACACTGACTCTGAGTTTGGGTGGAAATGTCACAGGTGCTTCTCTGGCATTGTCCCAAGGAGGCATTGACACCGATAAGGGACTGCTCAACGTTCCTGCGGAGTCTGGTTACCGTGCCTTTGATGTCTTTTATTATCTTCTAACATCAGCTTCAACTCCTGCCGAGCGAGAGTTCTTGGGTCTCAAGTCACCCTCAGCCTATGCCCTGCTGGCGCGTTCTGGTACATATGAGCCACCATCTTATCTCATCACGGCCGACGACGGTGCTGCTGCCGATGACTTCCGTCAAGCACTTAAGGAAATTGGCATTAAGGGCTCTGCCCACCGTAACTTCATTTCCACATTGGCTGGTCTTCTCAAGCTCGGCAACACTCTCGACTACGATGCCGACTCGGACGACTTTGAGGAAATTTGCGAGGATGTCAGCGGGCTACTTGGTATGGAGCCTGAGGTCCTCATGCAGCAGTTGAGCACTGAGGACCGACGAACACTCGTCGGTGGTCTGTACGAAGCCCTGGTTGATTGGGTCATTTCCAAGGCCAACAGCGCTATTGCGGCTCAGATGCTTCGCATTCGTGACGGCGACGAGTCTGTTGATGGCCGCGGTGTGCGCACTCCCACCTCTAACGAGGACGGTGACACCGTCTCTATCACTGTCGTCGAGGTTCCTGACCCTACCTTAGGTAAGGCTTTGGCCATGCGCACCATCTTCGACGATTCTCTGGGTATCAACGCCGAGATGATCGAAGACGGTGTTGAGGTTCACCCAGCCGGATCTTCTGTCGTTCGCGAAATGCAGCAGGCTGTTGCCGATGTCGCACCTGATCTGGGCATCATGACTGGCCCTCAAGGCCGGGATCGCCAGCATGACCTTGAGAAGCGAGAGGTCATTCTGGAGAAGGTTGCTTATGCTACCGAAGATGACGGTTTCTTGAAGAAGCTGTTGTTCCCTGTTGAGGGTGAAGGAATCAACCTGGGCCGCGCTGGACGGTTCGATCTCCCGGCCCTTCTCAGCTCCAGCCGCGCCTGGTATCACCTTTCCCTCCACCCAACTGATGACTCCCCTGCCAACCTGGCTACTCTCCCCGCCATCACCTCGGCGTGGTCAGCTGGCACAGTTTCTCGACAGCTTCGCTCTTGGAGACTTCCCGAGTGGGCAAACCGCCGTAACAGATGCCTTGACTACACTGCCGACTTTGATGTCGACGAGTTTGTGCATCGATATGGCGCGCTAGGCTGCAAAGACGGTAAGGACGGCATCGAGAGCTGGATGCTGGAGAGAGGATGGAGTAACGGCGAGGTCTTCATCGGCAAAGAACGTGTCTGGGTTCGTGAAGGCCCCTGGTGGGAGGCAGAGAGCATGCTTGATATCAAGCCTGCCCATAGCCTTCAGAGCATTGGGCAAAACCCATTCACATCGGGCTTCGACACAAGCTACTCCGCCAACCCTCCCAACGGTAGCGGCTTTTTCCCTCCTCCCGCCATGGACAATAGCTTGAACGGAAGCAATGACCAACTCATGCACACCCGCAACTTCAGCCAAGGTAACATGAGCCAAGCTACGTTGAACCAGCACCAGAACTTGAACCCACAATCGGCACCGTCCATTGCCCCTTCGGCTATGCGTAACGTCAAGCCCACCGGGGACTATGGCCTTGGCACTACGGGTGATGTTTATAAGGGCCAGGTCTACTACAACGAGGATGGCGAGTTCACGGGCATGCTGGATTCCGATTTGGCCAAGGACAAGAAGATCGAGACCAAGCCCCTTACCTTCGGTCGTCGAGCCTGGATCGCTTTTGTTTGGGCGCTGACTTTCTGGATTCCTTCTCCTCTGCTCAAGTTCATTGGACGTATGAGACGACCCGATGTTCGCATGGCTTGGCGTGAGAAGTTTGTGCTGTGCTTCATCATCTTCCTTCTCAACGCCATGATTGTCTTCTGGATTATCTTTTTCGGAAAACTGTTGTGTCCCAACAAGGACAAGGCCTGGAACGTCAAGGAGTTGGCTGGGCACACTGAGGATGAGGATGCCTTTTGGGTTGGTATCCATGGCAAGGTTTACGACATCACGGACTTTTGGCGACGACAGCACAGTGATACTAGCATCAAGACTACCAAGTCCAACATGTTGCCTCTTTCCGGTATGGTTTTGGACAACTACTTCATGCCACCGCTGTTCGAGGCTTGCCCTGGCCTCGGTATCAAGAGCGACCTTACACTGACCTACAACAACACACTTACCAACCCTCTTGCCAAGCATATCTCTGGCCCCTTCGCAACGGATCGCACAAGTGAGCTCTACAAGAACCGATGGTACTGGGACAAGTTTGAGCCAGCAATCAAACCTTATTACCATGGTAACCTCGTCTGGAAGGAAAAGAAAGTCAAGGACGAGGGCGAAAATGACCAGCATATGTGGGCTAGATATGGTAACGACATTTACGACCTCACGGATTACTTGCATACTCTCGAAGTCCACGATGATTACCCATCATACAGCTTCCTCAACTCGGATGTAGTTGACTTGTGGAAGAACAATCCCGGTCTCAATATCAAGAGCGACCTCGACGATCTTATCGACAACGCAGCCGGTAACAAGACCTTAAGGGCCGACCTTATCAACAGTTGGGAATGCATCAAGAAGATTTCGTTCGTGGGTATCACGGACTTCCGAGACTCGGCCAGGTGTCAGGTCAACAACTACCTTCTGCTGGCATTCGCTGTCGTTATCTGTATTGTCACTGGTGTGAAGTTCCTTGCGGCTCTTCAATTCGGCTCTAAGCGACGTCCTTCTCCCCAGGATAAGTTTGTCATCTGCCAGGTGCCTGTCTACACTGAGGGCGAGGATTCTCTTCGAAAGGCTCTCGACTCCTTGACAGCACTCCAGTACGACAACAAGCGCAAGCTGATCTGCGTCATTTGCGATGGTGTCGTCGTCGGTCAAGGCAATGATCGTCCCACGCCCAAGATTGTCCTTGACATTCTCGGTGTCGATCCCAAGGTTGATCCTCCTGCTCTTCCCTTCAAGTCTGTTGGTACCAGCAGTGAACAACTCAACTATGGTAAGGTCTACTCGGGTCTCTATGAGTTTGAAGGCAATGTTGTTCCGTACGTTGTCGTGGTCAAGGTCGGCAAGGAGTCTGAGCAGTCCAAGGCCAAGCCTGGTAACCGTGGAAAGCGTGACTCTCAGATTCTCCTCATGAGCTTCCTTAACCGTGTCCACCACCGCTCTCCCATGTCTCCCCTGGAGCTTGAGATGTTCCATCAGATTAACAACATCATTGGCGTGGACCCTGAACTTTACGAGTACCTACTCATGATTGATGCCGATACCTGCGTCGAAGAAGACTCGCTGAACCGTCTTGTTGCCGCCTGCGCTCATAACGCCAAGATTGCTGGTATTTGTGGTGAGACTTCACTAGAGAACGATGAGAAGACTTGGTGGACTATGATCCAGGTTTACGAATACTTCATTTCGCATCATCTTTCCAAAGCCTTCGAATCTCTCTTCGGCAGCGTCACATGTTTGCCTGGATGGTATGTTTTCATCCTCACATCAAGTTGTTCAATCAAGCTAACCTTTGTTCTAGTTTCACCATGTATCGTCTCCGCAGTGCTGACAAGGGCAAGCCTCTTATCGTCTCTGACGAAGTCATCCGGGAGTACAGTGTCTGCGATGTGGATACACTTCACAAGAAGAACCTGCTGTCTCTCGGTGAGGATCGTTATCTCACCACACTGATGACCAAGCACTTCCCCTCCATGTCCTACAAGTTCATTGCGGATGCTCAGTGCAAGACTGCTGCTCCCGAATCTTGGAGCGTTTTGTTGTCTCAACGTCGACGATGGATCAACTCGACCGTTCATAACCTTGTTGAGCTTATGCAACTCAAGGAACTGTGCGGTTTCTGCTGCTTCAGTATGCGCTTCGTTGTGTTTATTGATCTCTGCGGTACCATCATTCTCCCCTCGACTTGTGTTTACATTGGTTACCTGATCTACATCCTCGCGACCGGCTCCGGGCCCATCCCATACATCTCCATCATTATGATTGCTGCTGTTTACGGTCTTCAGGCTCTCATCTTCATTCTCAAGAGACAGTGGCAACACATTGGATGGATGATCATTTACCTCCTTGCTTTCCCCATCTACTCCTTCATCCTCCCTATCTACTCCTTCTGGAACCAGGACAACTTCTCCTGGGGTAACACCCGTATCGTCATTGGAGAGAAGGGTAGCAAGCAGGTCGTTGCCGTTGACGACGAAGGATTCGACCCTCGCTCCATTCCCCTGCAACGCTGGGACGATTACGCCCTTGCCAACAACCTTCCTGGACGTCGTGGTGGCTACCAGGAGAAGAACGACTACTCTTACGGTGACAACTACGAGCTGGACGAGATCAAGTCTGTGTACTCGGCTGGACCTCAGGGCTCCGTCCTGACCGGTATGCCTGGCCGTAACACTTACATGCCTCCTCAGTCTCCTGCTTTTAACAATGGCCGCACATCGACCATGGGCTTCCAAGATTCCCCCATGCAGCACCGCCAGTCTATGCTGTCCATGGGCACAGGCATCCATGATATGCGCAGCCAGTCACCGTACCAGGACTACCCCGGACAGCACCCTAGTATGGCCAACCTCCGCGGCCAAGCTAACCTCTCGCCTGCGACGGGTGGTGGTCACAGCCGATCTGGCACCGCCCTTGGCTTCAGCGGTGGTTCTCGATCTCCCATGCCTGATGCTATGCGATCACAGTCATCGTTCGACTTCCAGCAGGGCCACGCTGGACCTAACGACATGGCTATTGTTGACTCCATCCGCGCAGTCTTGTGCGAGATTGACCTCGACACCGTGACGAAGAAGCAAGTCCGCGCCCTCGTCGAGCAACGTCTTCAGACCGAGCTTGTCGGCGAGCGCCGCACATTCATGGATCGCCAGATCGACCACGAGCTGGAGAACATGTGATTTGAATGTTAGGAAAACATGGAAATACGTATCTGTTTTATACTCTCTAATCTTGGGTACATACCACTTACTGGGTTTATACAGCGTGTCAGAGCAAGATTTTCTACTCATTCTTGGATAGAGTTCCTGACACTGAGCGAGGAACCGTGACGAAATTTGGGTGTTCTAAAAATGAGGAAGTGAAGAATACCGGCGGCGTTTAATGTGTTTAACCACTGGGCAGATATGGGAGTCGTTCCTTGGAATTTTATACTGGTTTCTGTAAAAATGGTCACAGTTCTTTATCTCTTAATGGTACAATGGCTGGCTGGGACCGCAATTGGTTCTTGTTTTCATACTCTTAATGCTATCTATCCTGTTAAAGTCTCTCATTACACATCTTCTCTTTTGCTTATTCTCGTCTTGTAGCAGGCCACAGTATCTGATTTGCATCAGCCGAATCCTAGGTTTGTTTGTTTCCTTACTTACAATGTATACATATAGTAGATGATGTTTGATTATCTCAATGCCAGGACTTGCAATGCATTCGCTATATGAATCAAACAAACATGTATGATTAATGTACCTGGGTGAAACACTACGTATACTTGGCTACCATTCATTCAGAACTTCTTCTCTCGCTCTCTTCCCATATAATGGGTCTCGTTAAACCATATATGTATATATATCAAGAAGTCAAGTACTGTGCGCCGTTGCTACTGCTTGTCCAAGTTTCCCACGCCCTTCAACCGCAAATACACATCCGTCCCCCAGCCATACAGACTCTGTACCGCAATGCCACCGCCAAAGTACTCTGCATACGCTCGGCTTAGGGGTAATCCATAGCCAAGACCAGCGATGGAGCTGCCGCCGGTGCTGGCAGTTGATATGGCGCTTAGTCCGTCGCTGCCGTTGCCGTCTCCGGGTACATCATCCACATCGTCGGAGAAGGTGGTGAAGGAGTAAGACCAGATGTTGGGGCTTACTTCTGGAGGAATACCACCACCGCGGTCACGGATACGAATCGTCACGCCAGGGGCATTGTCGTCAAGAGGCACTATAGAGCCGTTGTTAGCGCCTCCGTCGTCTTTTGAAGGCTGGCCGACGGTCGCAGGCGAGTCTCCGTCTTTGGCGGGTGAATTTGAAGAGGATGTCGAAGGGTCTTTACGCAGAGCCGGTTCTGGTGCAATTGTGACGATTACAGGCTCGTTGGATTTGTTCTCTATAGTGGCGCGGAACGCGTTCTTGAGAAGCTCAGTGACAATATATTCGAGGTGCATAGGGACAAAAGCGAACGTCGTTTCGGGCTCGCCGTGAATGTGAAGAAGGGGTCGGACGCCATAACGTAGCTCGCAGATATCAGCAACGAATCCAGCGCAGGATTCGACTATTTGCGCAGGTCGGAGAGCCGTGTCGATGACTCCAATGTATGATGGATGCTCGGGGCACGGCGTTGGACTGGCTCTTGGGTCGAAATGAGGCTGGGAACTAAAGTGCAATGCAATATGCTGCTCAGCGATAAGACGTGTGCCAATTCGAGCACGGAGGTGCTGATCTAGGAATTTGGTGACCTCCTCGGGAGATATATATCGACGACACTCGAGGAAGCCCTTTGCGAGAATGGGGATAGTATCCGTGTGCGTCGCAACGAGTTCGGCTAGGACGTTGGTAAAGCGTATCTCATCCTCGGGGGTTGAGATGGGTCGTCCTTCGCGGGTGGCGTGCCAGTAGGGCAGTAGGATGGACAGAGAGTGAAGGTAGTTGTTGTAGATTCGAGAAATGTTTGGGTTCGCAACGACGATGTAGGGGAGGTTGCGAAGAGCTTGGATTCGATGGGCGAGGCGCACGGGGAGAAGGGAGAGGGCGAAGTTGGCGGAGGAGAGGAGGGATTCGGAAGATAGGGGAGGGCGGCCGTGTCTGTATATTGTTAGGTGCTGCATCGACCTGGGATCGTGGCAAGCGGGAAGATGTACATACCTCACGAGATCTGCAAGACATAAGGGGTGTTGATGCTGTCGAGCCAGCGTCGCAATCTCATCATCCGTCACTTTTTGCGAGTGTATACTCCTTCTAGTAGCCAACCCATTCCCTATCCCTCTGCACTGCCATTGTCTAGGACCTCTCCATTGGGATAGATGTCGTTGTGAGCTGGGACAAGACAAGGGCCGGAGAAGAGCAGAGGCAGTAGGCACGCGACGCCTGATTAACCTGGCGGAAGAAGCAATCATTGCAGCATTCTGGGCGTGCGTCGTATTCCTTTCGTATGCGACCCTAGTAAGGTGGTTGAATCGTCGAATCGGTTAAAGAGTCTGGCCGTTGTCGATCTGTAGATGGATGTTCCTTTAGTTAGATGACTCTTTTGCGGTCCGGAGAAACCAGTGGAGCCCGGAGCGGCTTATCACGCCTAGCGCGCTTGCGGCCGGCTTATCGCACGGCTTTGAATTGCGGGGTGTTGGTCTTATCGGCTGGGGATACGTCACTGAGCCGGCCCCCCACTATGGTATGGTATGCTATCTTACGGAGGTGATGGATATGAGTTGAGATGTTGCCATGATGATACTATATTGCGTTGATGAGTGCATGTCTCATATCAAGCTTGGTACACGAGAGGAGCGGAGAGTTACGTGGCATCACATATTCTGGACAAGAGGTACAGTTTAATGTTGATCTTCCTAGACGCCAGTATGCACCAGAGCTCGAGATAATCTATGGATATTGCCCGTCTCTTCTATGCATCACTCCTCATTCCGTTTCATTTACTGTGTCCTCACCTCCTGGTCGGCCTCGACTGCTTTGACGTGCTCGTGGCTCTCCAGGGACTGGACCGAACCCTCAGGGTACTCGACACTGTTATCATATCAACGTTAGTTGTCGTTCCAGCATGCCATGGTTTGGGGAGGGAACATACGCAAAGCCCTTGATGAGGTTGTACTCGTGAGTGATCTTGCCGCCCTGGTCCTTGGCGTGCTTCTTGGCACTGTTGACGAGTTGTCAGTATTGTATGAATGTGTATTCTATCGGATGGGACACGCACGCGTCGACCTGGTCGGGGGTCGCCTCGTCCTTGCAAGTAACCTAGAGGAGATCTGTCAGTTGAAATTCCAGGCATATAGTCAGGATGACAGTTACTTACAATGTAGGTAGGCATGATGGCTTTAGTTATTTGATGGTGTTGGTGATGAAGATTGAGGTTTGAATATGAAGCTTTTAAGTTGCTGGGGCTGCGGATGCCGCGAGTTATATCCGCTGTTAGTCGGGCTGAAGCGTGACCACGACCCATCCTTTACAACTCAAACTGCCCTGCTTTGCTTAGGCACGCGCATGTCTACGTAGGTTTGTGCGATAGAATCCACTCTGCTTCATGTTTTGGTTTGCTGGATACCAATGAATCCCCCTCCTTTACAGCTGCCCGTTCCGGTAGGTTCTTGGTGGAGAGACGAGTTCTGGACTGTTATAGGGTAAACTTGGATCTCACGCCTCGTGGCCATGACGCAATCTGTTGGAGGAGCTTGTGTGATGCCGGCAAATATCTGACAGCAATGACGTGGTTGCTGAGGGTTGGGTTGAGTGAGATTGATACATCCGTCTTATCTACTCGTGATATAAACAACAAGCTCGGGTGTTTATTGTGTTCTGGTCAAGTCAACAACACAAAGGTTGACTGGCTGGGGTTAGCGAAGAGTAGACACAAAAGTACGTTGTACACGTCGAAGTCTAGCAAGGAGCCACAAACAAGGGCCTACAGAGGAAAGCATGGGCATTCTGGCATAAAAACCATCAGGGTACGATAATATCGTATGCCAGTCCATAAAACAAGAACACTGCACCTGTACTGGTCAATGACACCAGAAACCTCTTGCTGGTGGTTAGATATAGGGTAGGCAGGCACAAGCTCAACGATGCCCCTCATGATCCTGACGATCCCCCACCTCTAGCCGTAGCCGAAAAGCCTTTGTTGACCGGTCGGAAATTCAAGGAGGAGTGAGGTGAGTGACGTCGATGACAGATAAGTAATGTGCCATAATGATAAGCTTATCCTTCCCGGTTCAGCCCTAGCAAGAAGCTTGGCTTTCGATGCCCTCGGACTGGAGATGAGGGGGCTGACATACATGCTGAGTAACAATGGCAAGCCACGGCAGTTAGTCGCAATACTCACCGCGGCGGCGTAGATACCACCTTGACAGAATGTGTACAAATTGTTGTGCATGCATTTGTGGTGTTTGTGAGAGAGGTGCAGTCAGTCGCTTGGACGCCACAGCGACCATGACCGTGGAGAACGGTGTCGCATTCGTATTCGGGCTCCGCTATGGAACGAGTGATAGAACCATGGAAGGAAAAGAAGCCGGCGTTAAGCCATGACCATTTGATTGATTGTCATAGTCATTGAATACAAATTCCAACATCAACAATCACCTCGTAACTATATGAACCAAAGCCGAGGCAGATTTTTGCTGACACACTTCTTGCTGGGCTTGGGCATATGTGTGTAAGTGATGGTGGTGGTCGTAAACCATGAGATTCTTAAAATCAGTGGTCTTACCATACCTAACACATAAGTATATGAGAAGTGATGGAGCGCCAAGCACAAAGGGTACTTGTACTCTGTGTCAAAGCGGGAATGTTGGTGTTTTCACGTACGTATTCGCCAAATGCTAAAGCCAAAGGTGACTTTGAATGTAGCAGGTAAACCCGAATATTCCCAGATAAACGAATACGTCGTATCCATGCTCGCAATGGACGCCAAACCGTTCGGTGGAGCCTAACACGATCGAGCTAGGGGAGGTCCCTGGAGATGAGCTTTTGTAAGCGGACTTTGACTGGCTGCGTCCCTGGCCTTGTAAGTTAGATGGACCAATGGGGAGCACGTTCGTCTAAGTGGGTGGGGGAGTAAAAGTAACCTCAGGGCTGTCTGAATTTCACACAGACGTTACCGTATCGGAGTTAGCAGTTAAGCATGTCGTCTCTGTCAATGATCATGACTTCTCGATAATACAGACGTGGTGGTGATAATGCTATACTTGACATATCTTCATCCAATGGCCAATTGAGCAATTGTATGTACTGTACATGTACTGACAGGCATTTGATTCACATCCCCACGCGACCAGATCAGAGACAGGCCAAGCCATGGTCTAAGCGGCACTGCTCTTGAGATCTCTCCTCGGAGTGTACAGTATTTATTGGATTGAACGTTGCGAGAGGCTAACTGCGCAGTGCAGGACATCCAAAGGAGCACACATCGGTCAAACTGGATATAAGCCATAGACAAGAACACGTAGACAAAGAATCCAACATGTATTCTCTGATATGATTTGCCTAGAACCTTGCCACGACCCTTGAGTGTTCGATACTGACCGTGTTTGACATCTGATCAAGCAGCGAGTTGAATCACGGGCATTTCCAAACCGGATGCCCCCGATAAGTTTGTTGAGGGCCCTGCATCGAACGGACAAGCATCTCAAAGGCACAGTAATGTTATGAGGCTGATGAACGGGGAAACATACGATGAATGGTTGTCGAGAAGCGTTATCCGAATATCAGGCTAGGGCCCGCTTAGATCTGTGACGGAAGAAGCGGAAGAAGGCGGTGGACGTGTATAAGTGCTGGGACTATGTGTTTCGTACATTACATTACATTACATACATACGGATACGATTAAGGATGGTGGAGCCTCAAATACAAGCAAACCCAAGACATTGAATTGCTAAGAAGCTACGGAGTAGTTAGCGCTTGATTGTTTTGTTAGTGAATCAGTGGTCACGCGTTGCCTGGATACGAAAATTGTGAATATTGGTGGTGGTGATAGTGATGAGGATGACAAGCCTCTTGTTGGCCGTAATCGCGTAGTACACGGATACTACCTACACTACAGATGATGTAAAGACGAACAAGAAGTGGTCTGCTTTTTCAGATCAGGTCCCTGAGAACAAATGCGACCGGCCAACCTGGGACCCTCTGCGGGATCGACGGCTCTCGAGGTTCGGAGACTAAACCCTGATGGGTATCTCCCCGGTGCTAAGGGGCCGAGATTAACACCAGGTAATGATATGAGAGACCCAGCAAAAGATTGGAAATTGACATTAAAACCTGCGGGTGATTAATTTTGTTGCTGTCTCTCACCATCTCATTTATGCAGATCTGGAAGACTACGAGATTGTGGTAAAAGCATCAATTGCATAGAGGACAGACACAAAGCTGTAATTGACATGTTTGATAGCTGTCATGACCCGAACAAGAGCTACTGTAGCCTTGTTCTAAACGAAGAGTATGCATTTTGATGTGGTGTGTAGGTTGTAAACTAGGTTTTGCAGACCCCCCACCATCCCACCCCTCAACCCAACCATAGCTCCACCTCGCATCTAATCTGTCTCTCCTCTCACGCCCTGGTCAACGACATCGCGTCTGGATAGAGAGCCACGACAGAGCTTGAAAGAGAGAAAGAAAAGTGACCGTAGTATTCAGAGAGCAGGTCGCAATGTTTACACCAGCCATTGATCTTAATAAAACGGAAATGGAAGAATGGCACCATATTCGCTTGTCCAACCGCTTGGTCTGGTTTTATTCTCCGCCCTTAGCGAATTCACTCCCGTCAATCAATCAATCGTTTACACCCTGTCCTGGTACCCTAACCTTGGGACCCCGGGGCCCTCTTTTTATTTTTTTTCTTCCCTGTAATGTTACTGACTGGCAGTACATACGCGGACGACCTTCATCACCGTCCCGTCCCTGGCGCCTGCAGGTCACAGCAGCCAGCCCAGTACCAGAAGCAGCAGTGGACAATTACTAACACCTCCCGTACTTGGAAAGAAATACAACCTCCACTTCTCCTACCTACTTTACTTTACCTGCTCCTCTCCCCATCCCTTTCCTCTCTACACCTTCACACTCTCTCCTCAGTCGCAAGGAGTATCCAGTGGTTGTAAGAGACTCTACAACCAACGTCTCGTCTGGTTTGGTTGCGATCCTTGAGATACACCAACTCGAATTTGATTTGCGACACGATTCGCTTGATCCGACAGACGACATATCACCGCCCTGATCTGATCCGACTCATCCTGTCGCATAACGACCACCCTCAAGATGGAGGCCGTTAACGCTACCTCCGGGGGCTTCACCTCGTCCGTCTTGGCCGGAACCAAATACGCCAACGTCGCCCTCCCTCCCCAAATCGACTATGTTATCGAGGCCGTCTCTAACGCTGGCGTTTGGACCTGGGTCTTCACTATTGTCGCCCTTTGCGTCGCTTATGATCAGAGTATGTTGCTACCTTGCTAGGCCGTGTGAGCCGCATCTCTAACAGCCGCCTCCTTATAGTCGCCTACATCATAAGGAAGGGCTCTATCGAGGGTCCTGCCATGAAGCTTCCCTTCATCGGCCCCTTCCTCGACTCCATGGACCCCCGATTTTCTGGCTACCATGCCAAGTGGAGCAGCGGTCCTCTCAGCTGTGTTTCTATTTTCCACAAGTGAGTCCTCAAGTGCTTTAACAGGTGCTGAATTGGATTATACTAACACGGAGTTTTTAGGTTTGTCGTTATTGCTTCCACTCGTGACATGGCTCGCAAGGTCTTCAATTCGCCCGCCTTTGTCAAGCCCACCGTTGTCGATGTTGCCCCTAAGCTTCTTGGTCACGACAACTGGGTCTTCCTCGACGGAAAGGCCCATGTTGATTTCCGCAAGGGTCTCAACGGTCTCTTCACCCGCAAGGCCCTCGAGACCTACCTGCCCGGTCAGGAGGAGTCCTACAACACTTACTTCAAGCGCTTCCTTCAGATGACCAAGAAGGCCGGCGGCAAACCCGTCCCTTTCATGCACGAGTTCCGTGAGGTCATGTGCGCTGTCTCTTGCCGCACCTTTGTCGGCCACTACATCTCTGATGAGGCCGTTACGAAGATCGCCGAAGATTACTACCTCATCACTGCCGCTCTCGAGCTTGTCAACCTTCCCGTTATCCTTCCTTTCACCAAGTCTTGGTATGGCAAGAAGGCCGCTGATATGGTCTTGGCCGAGTTCTCCAAGTGCGCCGCCAAGAGCAAGGTTCGCATGGCCGCTGGTGGTGAGGTTACCTGCATCATGGACGCTTGGATCTTGTCAATGATCCAGTCTCAGCGATGGCGTGAGGCTGAGGAGAAGGGCGAGCCTCACAACATCGAGAAGCCCACTCCTGTTCTCCGCATGTTCAACGACTATGAGATCTCTCAGACCATCTTCACCTTCCTATTCGCTTCCCAGGATGCCACCAGCAGCGCCGCCACTTGGCTTTTCCAGGTTACCGCTCAGCGACCCGATGTCCTTGACCGCGTCCGAGAGGAGAACATCAAGATCCGTAACGGTGACCCCAACGCCGCCATCACCATGGACCAGCTCGAGTCCCTCACATACACCCGCGCTGTTGTCCGTGAGCTTCTCCGATGGCGCCCTCCTGTCATCATGGTTCCCTATGTCACCAAGAAGGCTTTCCCCCTTACCGACTCCTACACTGTGCCCAAGGGTAAGTTGTCACAACTCTGACTTTTGCATCGATCATGAAACTGATAGTAAATTCTACCATAGGCTCCATGCTGATTCCCACCACCTTCATGGCTCTCCACGACCCCGAGGTGTACGACAACCCCAGCCACTTCGACCCCGAACGATACTACTCCGGTGATGCTGAGGAGAAGGGCTCCAAGAACTACTTGGTGTTCGGTACTGGCCCTCACTACTGTCTCGGACAGGTTTACGCTCAGCTGAACCTGGCTCTGATGATCGGAAAGGCGTCTGTCATGCTTGACTGGAAGCACCACGCTACCCCCAAGTCTGAGGAGATCAAGGTGTTCGCCACCATCTTCCCCATGGTATGTGTACATCACTCGATGAGATACTGTAACATGACTGACTCGATATAGGATGACTGCCCTCTTACCTTTGAGGAGCGAAAGTGGTAAACGGTATCGAACAATTTTGGTAAAACCAGAATTCGATACCTTGATCAGCCGAACTATCGATATCCCTGATGCGACTATGGCGAGGTCGCTCTTCCAAGGTGCATCTAATGAGGGACATGTCGAGAAGACTAGCTGAGGAAGTTGGCTGAGAAAGGCTCTGACTTCAAGCGAAGAAAAGCAAATCGGGCTACTGAATTTATTAGTAGCCATTGGAAAAGATTCCAGGGAATAAGCTTGAAGAGCCTAACAGCTCAATATGGACGAAAAGAAGAAGTGTCATGATGGATATCAATTTTAATACCTATTCTCGATGTATATAGTCGACAGCCCGAGGGCATTTGGGACCGCAAGGTCACAGAGATGATTGCCATGGCCAGGACATGGCATTTGGACAGCGAATCAACAAAAATAATTCAAGAAACAACAAGACTGGATCAGATGAGTGAAGTGGCTGTATGGTTCAACTAATGTAAGCAAGGGGCACTTGTTCATGATGGTCACGTTACTGAGCCATAAGCTTATCCATCATGTCTACTTTATTTAGCTGGATGATTTGCATTTTACTAAGATCTAGGCCAGCTGTGATAATTAATAACAAAAGAACAAACTAGAAAGTCTTTGCATGATTTCTTGACGAAAGAATCAATTGGTTTGTGATACTGGGTTGCTGTATCATGCAGTTGACCACGCCTTACATCATTCAGGCCCAAGCTCCCCTAGTTGTAGACCCTTAAGGACCTTAGTCAACCTAACTACGTTAACTCGGAATAGTCCCCGACGATTCACCATTTTGAACCAACTCCCACCTTCAATCCGACCTCTACAGCGACCGTATCTTCGAATTGATTAATCACCGATAATATTCACTATGGCGTCTCGTCGCGCCCTCGTTTCTTCAGCCCTGCGCGCTTCCGCAGCTATCCGTCCCGCACGACATATCTTTGCTATCGCAGCGAACACAGCAAAGCCCTCTTTAACGCCGCGAGCCATTACGCCCTTTACCAAGCCGACACGATACTACTCGACGGAATCCCCGGAGACTTTTGTACCGAACAGCAGGAAATGGGAATTTCGCGAATTGAAGAACCAAGTCGAGCAGAACAAGGATAGCAATATCGTCATTGTCGGTACGTTTCTCCTTCTGCCCTCGCCTCTCTCAATCCCTCAGGCTAATGCGTGCGATAGACGTCCGAGAACCTGTCGAGCTCTTCGAAACGGGAAAAATCCCCGGCGCTATCAACATTCCCATCACGACCGCCATCCAGAGCTTCCACATCCCCGAGGAGGACTTTGAGGACATGTACGGCTTTGAAAGACCTGCAAAGGACAAGGAACTGCTCTTCTACTGCAAGGCGGGCGTGCGCGCAAAGTCGGCCGCGGCACTGGCGCAGCATGCAGGTTGGCAGAAAGTGGGTGACTATCCTGGGAGCTGGCTTGATTGGGAGAAGCACAATGGGCCGGTTGAGAAGGTCAAGAAGGTTACGAAGCCCAGTCCTCCATGAGAGAGAGAGTAATGCAAAATGTACGAGGTTGAAATATTGGTTCAAATAAAAGCGCCTTCTAACTTATAGTACAAACAATGCCAAAATGATCTGTTCCCCCAAAGACTCCTTTTTGGTTACACCGTGCCTGTAATTGAGGCCAAGGAATACGCATTCTCTTACACATGTCATTCAATCCCTTATATCCCATCTCATCTCTAATCAACTTCTTCCTACCGTCTCTTAAAACATGCGGCTGCCCTTGTCATCGTCAGGTTTGCTTGCAACGGGGCTTCCATGCGCAAAGAAGAGGATCTTGATGGCAAGCGACAGACCAGCGTGCAGCAGCACCACCACGACCAGCAGGATCTTGCTGACCTGTCGATCGGTGGCGCTGAGAACGGGGTACAGGTTGCGCAGAAGGAAGGCGACCGAGATGCCGAAGCCGACGCCGACAAAGACCCAGTTAAGGATGGAGATAGGCGACGAGCTGATCAGGGCGACGGGAATCCAGATCAGGTTGGAGTAACCGTACAGAGCCCAGCATTCGAGGAGGTTGGCAGATTCGCTGCCGAAGTAGCGAAGGGCGAGGAAGAGACCCATAGGGATGAAGAGGGTGTAACCATAGATAAGACCGGCGGCGCCTGGTTATTCATGTTAGTGCATGATCCCTTAATAGTAGTATAGTAGACGTACCACTCAGCAGCTTGAAATCATAAAGGAACGGCCCCTTGCCCGTATCAGAGAGATACTGGCTGATAGTTCCTCCCAGGAAGAGAATCAAGATAACCGTCGTAGCGATCCAGAACGGTCCGTACAGATCAGGGTTACCCTCCAGAACATCAAGGAAGTTGGCTCGGGGGAACAGAGCAGCCCAGCAACGAGCCAGAACAGCAGAGGTATCGACATCGAAGAACTGCGCGTAGAAATTCATGCTCCAGAGGAAGCGCTTGGAAGACCCCGAGCCGTTCGAGGCAGTGGCCGGCGCGGGAAGACCGCTGCCGCCAGACGGGGGCTTGCGAGTGTTAGGGTTTGTATCGTTGAAGTTGGACGTGTGAAATTCGAGGTCTTCTTGGAGGTCTGTGTGTCCAAGGTCACCCTAGATTACATGTTAGTTCGGTCGCAGAGGGTATACGAGTCGTAGCTGGAGCTTGGTATAGCTAGAGGGGCATGTCGTACCTCATCGTCAACGTCGACGACGGCGTCGTAACCGGAGCCAGACATTGTAAAAGTAGTATCTTCTTTTCTTGTTGCTTAAAGATCGGTATTCAAAGAGCGTATGGTTTCGTCCGCAAGATGTAGATGTACGTGGTGAGAAGTGAACAGCGCTGTCACAAGGGAGGGTAGAGTTACTGCTACTGGTCGCTGTCAGCTTCCAATTGGGACAGTTTGGCAGTTGTCGTAATTCAGGAGCGCGCAGCGTGTCGAGCCAGGAGCCGGGGTTTAACCGGCGCTTCATAATTGTCGGGTTTGGCACTTATCGACCCTGGGCATGATTATCAGTGGAGCTAAGGAGTCGGGTCATGGAATTTATGAAACACCCTGCAAGCCAAGGGATACAGGCTCAAAGAATTGAACAAGGGTTAAGGCACAAAAGATGAATTGCAATACATGTTGATAGTATCGCTAGCTACTAACATCAATTCATCAAGACTATTTTACTATGCGTCTGTAAGTTAACGTCATCCCCACTCATAGCTGCACTGAGACTCCAATATTCCAAACCCCACGATCACAATAAGCACGAGCACAAGCACAATTCGAAGCGTGAATGCTCTTTATTCTTTTTGAGGGGTCTGGCCTGGACACCTTGCGGCACGGCACATCGTCATATGGGCATCATCTAGAATGTATTGCCTGAGCTGCACATGCTAATGTAAAAACAACCAGCCTCGTGTGAACAAAAGAAAGCTCTCCTCTGTCCTTGCCATCGACCCCCAAATGCCAAATCCCAGACGCCACATCCATGGAGTAATCGTTTATTTGAGCTTCTTCTTGGGTCGGAGCTGGTTGGTGTGACCACACTTGCGCTTGCGGCAGTTGGTGGCACGCGGGGGGAGACGGGCCTGGTGAGTCTGTTAGGAACCAATGCGTCTCGCAGATGTAGATAAGAGTCTCAACGTACGTAGCACTTGCGGCAGATCATCTTGTCGCAGTTGAACTTGGAGGCAAGGGCCTTGAGCGAAGGCTCAATGATACCACCGCGGAGACGGAGGACCAGATGGAGGGTAGACTCCTGTATATCTCGTAAGCACATGTCCCATCAATTCCCCAATCGCTTCCAGCGGTCCCGGCCGCTTCGGATCCCACGCACCTTCTGGATGTTGTAGTCGGAGAGGGTTCGGCCATCCTCGAGCTGCTTTCCGGCGAAGATCAGGCGCTGCTGGTCCGGGGGGATGCCCTCCTTGTCCTGGATCTTGGACTTGACATTGTCGATGGTGTCCGAGGACTCGACCTCGAGGGTGATGGTCTTGCCCGTCAGGGTCTTCACGAAACTGGGCGGCGATTGTCAGTACAACAGAACGAGGCGAATTTTTGCGACTTTTCGGAATCGGCGGGCTCGGGCTTACATCTGCACTACATTGAGAGTCAGTATTTACGTCTTCACAGGCTTATTTGCGCCCATAGGTAGGGGGTATACTCACTCTTGACGGGATTTTTGTGACGTGACGATGTGAGGATTGAGAAGCCGGGCTTCTTTCTGCGCGCAATATTGGTGGGGCGTCAAGAGCAAACGAAGGGAAGGAAAGCCCTAAGGTTGGGGTGGGTCACGTGCTGCGTTCCACACCTAGGGAAATTCGATTCGGGCGATGCGAGGACCCAACACCATGATATCATGGATTCGGTTGTAATTCAAAGTAGAGGCTTGATAACGAGATTATCAGCCAAAGCAATATGGTATTATCTTTTTACCATTTTTACAATCAAATCATCTCTCCCTCTTCTCTACGTCGATTTAATTGCCAGCCAATTATTCTCTGTTCCAACATATAAACTGCTTGCACTGTTTCATCCAGTGACAAACCTGATATGTGACCTTGATGGTTAATTAGCTTTGAAGTTCCTTGGATCAAAACAAATAATGACTTACCAGCAGCTGTATACAGCGCCTGCGCTGTCTCTGTTAGGTCTTCTACCGATCGAAAAGCTTCGTAGTTTGGTTCTGATAGAGTTTCGTTCTCTGGTTCCGATCCTTCCTCTCCATTGATCGTGATGGCTTGGCCAAGGATCCGCCGCATCTTGTGGTCATTGTCTTGCTCGGTGTTATCCTCTGGGGGAATGTCTGGAAGCGGCGCATCTTCTGATGGGAAGAATCTCGTAATTGCTGAATCATCTGCCAGCTGTTAGCATGCCGCGATTGATATACAGGAACAACTCACTCCTCCTATCGACTGTACTGGCTATATAAGCAAAGTATTTGTCTAGTTCCTCCGTTGACATGGAAGCGACTTCATCAACCGTAACCTTATCAAAGTTTGGTTCCTTTCCAGATGCTTGTGATGCATCGATCAGCTCCTGAATGCCCTTCTGCCACTTCGTCCAGTTGAACCTGATATTCTGCTCTGCACCAGCAGCCTGAAGTAGGGGGTAGTGCCGTCCCAATGGAAAGCACAGTTTTGCCGCAACGACAACAACGGAGATGAGTAGAATCTCAGGATAGTCAATGTGGAATCGTCGTGACTTTTCAATGGGCAATTGAAAGGAAAAGTCCATCACTGATAATATGCTTCTGGCTGTAATAAGTGATTCGACTGAGACGGTTAGTCTGAGAAAATGCTGCTGATTGGGAGAACCAACCTGGCAAAGTGAGCTGCCTGACAAAGTTAACAAGTGCCGGCGTGTTGTTCACGGCAGGAAAAATCATTCCATAGTTATGATGGTATGAGAGAGCAAGGTCTAGCACGGCGTTGTGCAGGTCAATGCCTTGGAGAGATGAACGAAGAGGTAACTTGAGGGCTCTTGTATAAGCAGAAGGCAATCGATCTTGCATCTCCTGCGGCAGGTCGTAAAACTAAGATGTCGTTAGTAATTCAAATAGGTATCAAAGAGAACGACTTACTGATCGTTTATATGGCATACGTCCAGAATTCGCCCAGAGACACAGCTCCCCAATGGCTGTAGGTATCCTGAGCAACAAGCATCCCAGATAGCACAACGCCAAGGTATCAATCATCCGGGGCATTGGCCAATCTGACACTTTCTCAGGATCCCAGCTCTGAGCCCTTGTGCTTTGTTTCTTTGGTGTATCGTCCTTCTCGGTTGCCGTGGGCTGCGAGCTGAACATTGCTAGACCCTCGTCAGGCGGTGGTGCCTCATCATCAACGACAAGCGTGCCGGAGCCGCGGGTTCGAAGATCCCACAGGTCACGCACCACAGTCTCGAGCTCTTCACGATGACCCTTGCTCTTTACAAGCCATATCAGCTGATTTCTCAACACTAGTTGTAGACATTCGAGAAAGAGGTTCTTGCCTGCCTGGCCAGTGAGATGTCGCAGCTCTTTTTCTTTGGTCTCCTTTTCTTTCCTGACCACGTTTCCGAGCTTGCCTGCATCTACCTCATCCCCAATATCGAATTGAATAAAGCCCTGTTTGTAAAATCAGTTAAGTCACATTCATGTTAAAAGAGCATTGCGCTGTGTACCTCAACTTGATGTCCGTTGGAGCAGAAGCGCAGACCATTCTCCAGGTACCATCTTCGGACACCGCATTCTGGGCACCTCTCCCCACGGGGGAATTTTCGAAGCTCTCGCCGCTCATCCATGGCTTTTCAGAATCATAACATTGCAGTTGGATGTGTTTTTTTGGCTTCGATTTGTCGGGCCAAGTGGCATTTGGCTGCGTGACCATGAGTTGTATGTATAGGTTTGGCGGCTGAGAAAAAAAAGTGGTCAAAGCTAAACATGGGAATCCTTGTTGTTAATGATTGTCACTCACTGTCTGCTTGCCGCAACTGGCCTATATTAAAAGCATAGAAACATATAATAGATCTTGCTTATGTTCGTCTTGGACTATGCTGTTTTATTATTACATTTACTAATCAGGACATAGCTGTATGCCATCTTTCCTTGCATCCAGCAATCCTCAGTAAGGACCACGTTGATCACAATGATCTGCATTTGTTTAAATAAATGACATGCAAGAGCTGTCCTTTCAGGAACTCGTTCTACAGGACACTAAATGTCATACAACCTAGGTACAAGGTCACAAGTTGGAAGGTCCAAATTCACATCGTCTGATAGAACAAATACTGTCAACTCCAAAGCTCTCCCTATTTTTTCTTCATAAAGTTGCCGCTACGTATCGTGACATGATGGCATGTGCAGCGTGTGAGCTAGGAACAAAGGAAATCGTTTTGAGCCCGAGGCCCGATTGCTCAGGATTGCCGTATATCATAACCAGCAGACAATCCTGTTCAGATAAAGTCCTTCTGCGCAACGCCCAACCCGTGGCCCATGGATATTGATGCGCCAAATATTCATCAAAAACAAAAAAATCCCCCAGTCCATATCATCTTTCGATGCAGATCCCGAGGGGCCAAGAGCCACTTCAGGCAGGGTGCGAATTAAAGGTTAGGCGATTTAGTTCTGACCGGGAGCCTCCTTGGCCTCAATAGCGGCCTCCTCACCCATGGAGGTGAGAATGACAATGTCTGGGGATTTTGGTTAGTGTTTTTATCTCAAAATCAAGCACAGGAGGCTACTTACTGGTGTCCTTCTCGTCGGTCTTGAAAAGCTTGGTGATCTTGTCACCAATCTCACCATCGGGCATCTTGACGTCGTCCTTGGTGTCACCATCATCGGTCATGAGGTTGAGGAAACCGTCGTCGGAGATGTCGAGCTGGTATATATGTTAGTCGAATTGGTGGCGGAAATGACCGGGGGTAAGCTCTTAGGAGGGAGGGGTTGTTCCCTCGTGGAGCGGGGCAAGGGTTCACACACCAGCTGGTACTCGCGGCGAGTGACGTTGGGAACGTCCATGTTGTGGGTGGAGGGAGAAAGATCCTCGTACTTCCTGCCAGTGAAGATGTCGAGAGCAACGAGATGGACCTTGGCGTGACCGTGCTTTCCGGTCTTGGAGGTCGACATGTCGACAATCTTGCAAGGGCGGCCCTTGATCACGACGAAACCGTTCTTACGCAGAGCAGAGCACTGCATAGGGTAGGTGTGGGAGGCACCGGCATCGGCCGTGTCGAAGGTGAGTTCATGCTAGGCGTGGGAAAAAATTAACAATTAGCCAAATTCTTGATTATAGATAAAGACGAGCATGAGAATGGGATAGTCCCCTCCTCTGATGATGGTTCCTTGATGGCTGATGAAGCTCAAACGAAGGACAAAATCAAAAGGCAGCATTGTATCGTGGGGCACAAGTCACAATGCGGGGTGGAAATCTCCAGGCGAAAAATGGGCGCAAGGGCAGAAAATCGAGGGCGCGTGCGCCTGGTGAAGAAAGGGTAGCAGCAGTAGCAGACAAACTCACCTCTGCGTCCGCCATTGTGATGGTATTTGACAAGAAATCGAGGTCTTGAGTAAAAAAGGAGTGAGGTTGAGGAGGAAGAAAAAAAGCTGGGAACGGTGCTTAAGAGTGGGATGGAGAGGAGAAGAAAGAGGAAAGGGCCAAACTCGGAAGAAGAGATGGAGGGGGCAAGAAAAGGTGCGAGGCCCTCGACGGAATTTTTTTCTCAGGGCTGTGATTGGGCGTTTCTGGGCGCGGCAGTGGACACTGTTTTTTCTCAGGCTCAGGCTGTGGATGGACGGACACTACCGATGGAAGAAATTAACAGCCCAGGCCAGCGCCAATGCTCACTCTCGTCAAGGTGGAAGTGAAAGTCGAGGTCCTTTGTGTGTGAGGGAAGGGTCTGGAGCCTCGATGGAGCTCCTCGCAGCTAAAGTCTTTGCCCCTCTACCCCTCTCCTACAGTGGAGGGGTCATCTGCTTACAGGGCATCTGTCCGCTACAAAGACTGAGCGGGGTGGAGCGGAAGCCACCAAAGAGCACTAATTGCCTGGCAGCTTCAGGTTATCGCCTCGCCGATCAGTTGGGCAGACCTGAGCTCGCGACGGCGGGGTTCAGTTGACTTTACCCAAGATAAACATTATCCCGACCAGTCACACGGCGGGTCAAATTACTTTTGTGTAAAAAGGTGAATCCAGCATCAAACCGAATACACATCTACAGCTTCTGCCAGCAGGAAGTACCTTTCTAACCAAGCCTCGATGTAAATGCAGAGAGGTCACGAGAGTGGTCTTCTATCCAAACAGCTTGGTATGGAGGTCATCAAGGCGTCAAGGCCTGCAGGGGGTATTGTTGCTAACCTTACTCAATGGATGTAGATGCAGTTGCTCACGCGGGGAGCAATACATTCTGTGTCATCCTGTTTTCCCCCTCCCAAAAGCAAGGTGTTCATTGGCGCCCAAAACCTACTGTCTCAGCGATGTCCGTTACACACGTAGTATCAGATGCAAGCTCTTGCATGTCATGCCAGCAACAGCATCTGCTATTACTACGACAACGATGTACGTGCTAATCGCCTCTCTACGTACCACGGGGACCCGCCTGCAAGCTGCAGATTCATCCATTATCTGCATTGTCCGCAAAGAGTGAGCTTCTCCGTGGCGTCTCCATCCTTTTATGCATCTTTTATTGCAATTGTTGTGTTGCTGGTGGGCTTGCTTAGTACAGTACCTAGGCTTGTACTGAACCCACCGGGTATCGGCCAGCCGAGATCCTCCTTCTTTCCTGATACGGTATAGCACAGCATGCAGCCACACAAGGCTGTACGGGGCTCAGCCTCTTAAATGACGCACCCAATCAACCAAGGCTTGGCATCTGCAAGACCATGGCTGTTGACAGCCTCGCGTTGCAAGCTGGCCAAGCTGACCCTTTTGCGCCCAACCCAGCTTCCGTCATTAGCTCGATATTGACTCGTCACCAACACTCTCATTTACGGCGAAGAATACCATGATATCCAATTCAAATTCCGAACCCACTGAATAATCTCCGTCTATCGAATTCCCTCGCCGTCGTCCTTCTGTCGGCATGTGGCTCGACCGACTGGCCGGAGGGCCGGCCAGCAGTCCCGGACCCTCCACTCCTCAGCCCGGTAGCAGACCGTATCCCAAGAGAACGTCAAGCACTTTGAGTCCATATATCACATCTCAGCGTCCTGGAGTATCTCCTCGTGGATCCTCGTTATCCCTAGTTTCTAACGATTCCTCCTCGTCACTCCTATCCTCATCGCGCAGACCGAACGGCTCCAATCTGAGGCAGGCCTCTACGATCGAAACGGGACCCGACTCCCTCGAGGTGCTAGAGACACTATTAGCGGGCTTTTCAAATGATCGCGGTCAATCCGAAAAACGAAAGGCTGCCATCACTCAAGATGACATCGGCTTCGAAGCTGATTTTGGGGGGCTGTCTTTAAGGGAGTTGGCTACGTCGCAACCCCCTGACACAAGTATAACCAACAACCGCAAGCCAAAAACGGCAGAAGAGAGTAGGTTCTATACGCTTCCTATGGGAGAACTCATAACTAACCTTTTTGAAGGTGAGAATGATAGAATGAAACTCGAAGACCTTCATCGCTCAATAGAAGCATGCGACGATGTCCTCAATTCAGTCGAAATCAACCTGGCCAACTTTCGCAACGACCTTGCTATGGTATCCGCAGACATCGAGTCTCTACAAAACCGATCGACAGCGTTGAATAGGAGATTGGAAAACCGAAAGCAGGTTGAAAAGGCATTAGGGCCATTGGTGGAGGAACTGAGCTTACCCCCTGAGGTCATCTCCAAGATCTCTGAGGGTCATATTGACGAAACTTGGGCTAAGATGCTCGCCGAACTCGATCGCAGGTCGACCTTGTTCAAGAAGAAGTCCGAAACCCAACCCAGTCATGCGGCGAAGGACCTCGAACCAATTCTCGAGAAACTCACTTTCAAGGTATGAGCGCAGTTCTTATATTTTAACCAATCTGTCTAACTCTACTAGGCGATTGAACGTATTCGCGACTTTATCGTGGCTCAAATCAAAGCATTGCGGTCGCCGCACATCAATGCGCAGATTATCCAGCAGCAGAACTTCCTCCGATTCAAGGACCTTTTCACTTTTCTCCACAAACAACATCCGACCCTTGCCAATGAGATCGCCCTAGCTTACATGAATACTATGCGGTGGTACTACTTGAATCAGTTCACCCGATATGAGAAGGCCCTCGGCAAGATCAAGATCCACATTCTCGATAAGAACGATGCTCTTGGCCATGAGGATACAACTCGCAAGGCCACCGTTCTCTCGAGCAACCGAGCACCAGGACCTCCTCACGATGCCTTCAATCTCGGACGACGTATTGACCTATTGAAGACAAACAACCAGTCCGCTCTGTCTTCATATCTTGCCGAGGAAGATCACGCAACCCACTACCTCGAAGTTCCCTTCCGCAACTTCAACCTCGCCCTCATCGACAATGCTACGGCCGAGTACACATTCATGGCTACCTTCTTCTCGCCCGCCCTGTCCTTTAATCAAATCTCAAAGAACTTCAACTATGTCTTCGAGCCCACCTTTGAGCTCGGCAGAACCCTCTCTAAAACCCTCGTCGGAGAGACATACGATGCTCTGGGTTTACTCCTCTGCATTCGTCTGAACCAGCACTTTGCATTTGAGCTCCAACGTCGCAAGGTACCCGCCGTGGATGGCTACATTAACGCCACTACCATGCTCCTCTGGCCCCGTCTCCAGGTCATCATGGATCGTCATTGCGACTCGGTCCGTCACCTGACCAACGCTGTGCCCTCTAAGCCAAGCCGTGCTGAAGCCTCCAAACTGTCTGCGGCGCCGCATGTTGTGACCCAGCGCTTTGGTCAGCTGCTCCACGGTTTCTTGGCTCTCAGTACGGATGCCGGCGACGACGAGCCCGTTGTGTCAAGTCTGCGCCGTCTGCGCTCCGAGGTAGAGACCTTCCTAACCCGTCATGCCGAGTTATTCGGCGACAAACGTAAGAGCGGACGTTTCCTGTACAATAACTACTCTCTTGTCCTTACGATTATCAGCGACGCCAGCGGCAAGCTGGCCGATGAGCAGGAGGAGCACTTTGAAGAGTTGAAGACTCGTTACCAGGAGGCATCGTAAAGAATTTGCTGACTGCCTCTGAGATTATGGGGGAAGCCGGAAGCTTAATTATGGGCGAGTACTGCATGCTCAAATTGTTGATTTGGGTGCGACGATATGTAGATGTTTTTGCACGGCGTCTCGGTAAGGTCATGCATGGATGGGTCTTGTAGCTAAACAGAGCTTGCCCTTTTTGAACAAAAAATAAATATCTATGCCGTTCCAACATATAAATAATCACTCCAGTTGTCAAATTCTATGTTACATGTGCTTGTCTCGAGCAACCTGCTGAAAAAGTACCGTGTGAACGGGGAAGTCATGTGTCTATCGGGAGAAAAAAGAAGCAATTCGGTGGACAAGACTTGGGTTACGGCGAAGGTAGAAAGCCAGAGCTCCCACAACGAGAGCCATTCCAACAGTCCTTACAGGTCGGCGGTAACGCCAGAGGACCAGCTTGACACGATCTCGCATCTCTTGCCAATGAAGTTCATCGACCTGCTTCTCAAAAAGCTCTGAGCCCTCATCCATGGTCTGTCTCGAGCAGGCCTCAATATCACGGGCTGTCTTAAGGGCACTGTAGCTAGAAATTTGTCGCCAGTAGCTTAGTGTCTCAGGAGGATGGAGTTCAAAGAGTGCAGATGATTTGATTATGAGCTCGTCCAAATCCATCTTGGTAGGGACCTTGCCCAAGATGACGTGCAGCATATCGGGCTCGTCAATCTCAAATATCTCATTCCGGCGGTCAAGGATAATCTGGGCAAATACGTAGACAGTGAAGACAGGTTCTCGGGCGAGAAAGACATCGAATAGCCTGGCGATGTCTTGGTAGGCCTCTATGTTGTGGGCATACATAGTCAGTGTGCCCGCTAATGCATAGAAGGGTTCTACGCCTGCGAGGTGCCGTCGGAGCTTCGGGTCGGCAGCATGAAGGATGTCCGGGAGAAGGCGGAGCTGAGCGGTCGTCGGTCCAAAGTTGGGCAGCATAAAATCACGTATTCTCAGGACCGAGAGGCGCGCAAGCACACGAGCCCTCCATGCCGGCGCCAGCACCAGCAGTAAGACCTGGGAGATGTCGTGATAACCCTGGAAGTAGCATAGGAAAGGGTAACGACGGAGGACCTCGGTGATGAGGGATGAGAGCTCTGACTTGCGGAGACTCAGTTCTGCATCAGACTGATCTGTCACTGCATTAGAATCGCGATGTCTTAGAAACAGGTTGGGCATGGATACTGACTGTTTGGGTAGTAGATGAATGAGCGGTTGACGTCAAGCTGAACCTGATCCTCGTCCCGATGGCGGGGCAACTCTTTCCAGTTGACAGAGGCAGCTTCTGCCGAGGCGAGATCGTCTTGGACCTCAGAGGGGGCATCTAGACCCAGCAATATGGGCCCTTGAAGGCGGTGTTAGTCAAAGTGACTGGTGTGAGGACGGGAATAAAACAAAACATACAGGCTTGCCTCCGTAAGGTATCTGATAGGAATCCGCCATGAGCTTCAGATAGGGCCCGGAGACGACCAATATCTCTCCATTTGCATGCTTCGAGAATCTCTGCGGTTTTGGGATGGGATAGTATATCAGGTTCTTGGGTGACATCTGCGTTAGTGTTGAGGTTGGTACTGCTGCTGGCGCGGCTGGCGGTTGGCGGCGTCTGACGCTCGCTGTTCAAGTGAGAAGAGTCCCGTCGACGGGGACCATCCATGGCTGGATCCATAGATAACAGCAAATAAGAGTATCAAGTCAGGATGGGGGTGTGTGATGAGGTAACGTCAGATAGGATGTGGATGAGAAGGGATATCAGATGCAGCGTCTGGCCATGGCCAAGAGACAGATTGACCTTTCCCTTGCTATTGCTATTGCTATTGCCAGTTATACACGAACAATGCTACAACCCTTTTGCTGTCCTTGGTGAGGTTGTCGCAGGGGGAGTTTGAAGTGATTTGTGTCACTTGCTGAGCTAGGTGGAAAGGCAGCGAGTAAGTGTAGAAGTTGACTTGCTGTACAGTTAATCCTTGTATGGCTGAAGTTGATTCAGATTTGATCCATGCTAAGTTGGGATAGGTACCCGCTTAGCACGGAGGATCCCCCACGTCCGCTCTTAATCGGTATCATGTATTATTTCTTTTTACAGTTTGCTTCGATGTTCTCATTTGCAATCGTTTGCTCTTTAATTATTGACCGTTCTTAGGGGCATCTGCGACTAATGCGGCTCTTTGACTCCATTCCCCTAATTTTATTCCAACATTTCTCGAGTTCTATATCAGTGGAGGCCTCAAGCTGTCAAAGACTGTACCACAAGCCGCAACTCTAGGGTGGCCTTGGCAGACATTGTCATCACGTCCTGTGACCATCGGTAATCAAACATCAAGCTTCAGTCTTGATTAGACCAAGACACGATACAGAAAAGTACTCAATGAGCAAATCGATATGATAGGCTGGGAAACGAATTCACTGGGACATGCAGCTGTCTGCCACTACCTTGTATCAGCCATGAAACGCTCATTCGATATCACCATCTAAATCAGGTCAAGTGGAACTGTGGAAGAAAACCCCAAGTTTTTTTGCACCAGCAGGCGCTTAGATGCAAGAGCGTCTTGGGTATAGCCCTGGGGTTGTCTGAGACAGCAAATCACAAAATACTATCACACACAGGGTAAGGTATCATGAGCTTTGCAGCAACATCATCTTGTAGCGCAGTACCTTCTATGCATCCGCGGCCCCATTTCCCGCTTTACCTACAATGTCCAACTGTCATATATCATACCTAGAACAGCAACGTTCAGCCCAAGGGGACCACGTAACCAAACCCACTCTACCATTGTCAAATCATGTCTTGAACCTACCTGTCAAATGTCAGTCTAACTTTCATAGGTAGGGATCAGAAAGTCTCCGAGTCTGGCTTGGCAAACTTGACAGCTCACGTTACACAAACAAGGCAAGCCACGTTTCTCAAGGACAAGGGGACCACGCAAACAACTACTACGTACCAAAAAGAAACTCGAAACAGCCATTGACTCATACCAAGCTGGATGGCCTTGATGTGCAGCCTGAGTCCGAGTCATTTTACATGCATCTCGGGCGTGGGGGACTTGAGAGCATTTTTCACCGGTATTAACAAGCCCTGCCTGCGTATTAGAGAGGCTGAAAAGGCGAACAAACATGTAAAAGTCCTTGTCTAGATCGACCCTACCAACTAGGATCTCTGAGATCGCTAGATGCTGTACCGGATCGATGACTTCTGAATACGTATATCCCTATGTGTGCTTCCGTAATATTCCCAGTCGGTGATTAGCATACAGCATCAATGTAAAAACAGAGATGCGTGACTGATCACTCAGCATCCGCACCGATGCACTGCTACCAAGTCGGACCCGACTTTCGTACGTCAGATATCAGGATTCATTGGCGTACTAGCTTCTAAGTAGCGAGTTGATCCCCGACGGTATGAAAGCCGAGTGAGGTCCAAAATGCAAATTGATGGTGCAGAATCAGCAAATGCCGAGACTCTTCGGTCGCTGGATGCCGTGTGGTTTGCACTCCAAAGGCAGAATGAGACCAACAAGGGGGCAAAAGCACAAAGCCACCACACTAGGTTATGAGACGTCATGGTGTCAAATTAGCACCCACTACCATCGAGACAAATCACTTGAGTCGGTGTGACAAAACAGCATTATCTGGATATGTAGGACGAGAAAAGAAAGGAAAGGCAAAGAAAAAAAAAGACACCTAAGACATACGGCCGACCTAGGCTCAGTTCTTCAGAAGAATTCATAGCCCTCTTCGAAACCTATTTAGAGCCGGCAACGTCAAGTTCCGGTAGGCGGAGAATGCGAATATGGGATAGTTATGCAGTTGGTTCAGTAGAAGCCCATGGTTTGGGACTTTGGGTTGTCCTGGGGCATAGAAGCCACATTAAATCGTCTAGGAGCTAGCCGTCACTAGTCGATTGACGCTAGAAACACTTGTTAGTCTAGGACTCAAGGTATCGCATAACCCAGTAGCCTATGTAGGTAGGCAGTTGCTCGTGAACCCTATGCTCGGTAAGTTTTGTGATTACGACACCAGCATGGCGCAGATCGACAGCCAACTGCGCAATTGAGACCCATCTGGCCTAACAAACAGCCGTTCGAGCTACCGAGGCCCTGGTTCTTGGACACCTCCTCAGGGTTTAGGACATGGCAATTTTGGGCGTTTAGAAGTGCTGTGCAGAAACAGGCTGAGTTGTGGCTGGGTACTTGCAGGACCATGTCATTTTGCGTCCATGTGCCAGAGCATACGTGATGGTGTATGCATCTGAGCAGTAAAAGACAAGGATTGACCAGGTTCAATGCTTCTCTTTGTTGGTCGTGAATGGAACTCCGTAGATCCTGCACAGTCTCGAGATCGAGAGCTGTTCCCTGTGAGTTCGGGTATCGGATCGTCGCCATTGAAGGAGATACAGGGGTTCAGGCTTGAGTCGTGTGATGGGTTACGACATTTATTCTTTGACTCGGTCCAGGATTTGGAATTTGTTCGTAGTCGATTTTGGTGTTTAGATGAGGATTTTAATCAAGCCTCAGTGGGGATAAGCTTCCAACCTCACATCGGCAAAGGTTCCACTTGCTAATGGATCTATGGAGATCTCCGCCCCGCCTGCTTGGTGCACCCGACGGCAAAGTAGTTACTTGTGTTACGTCGTAATGACCGTAGAGATTGGAGTACCTACCAGGCGAGTAACGTGCATCACTGTGTCATTGGTGGGGCGAGATTCGAGGCAGAAAACGTTTCTGATTCTTGTTCTGTTGCTGGGTTGAGTTGTTGATACCTAGGTAGGGTGAAATCGGGTTGCCTCAAAAATGCAGCTTGCAAATCCTATGAATGGCGTCTACCTTGCAGTACACATACACCGCGGCCTACGTAGTAGGTTCCATCGTGTTTCCATTGGCGTCTACTAAGCAACTTTAGCGCAGCCCACCGCTGGTAGGTCACCTCCCGTCCCCCTGTACCCAACTTTTGGGAAAACTGTGTTATGGGCTGTTCGATCCGTTGGTACCTTCTTTACTAGCAGGCGCTAACTTCCGTACTAAGTATCCGCCGCTGAATTAATATTACAGCGTAAAACCCAAGTACGGCAGGCGCCTACCTTACCTCAGGTGGGCTTGCCTTACGGAGCGCGGTGGACCTTGGGCTTCCATATCGTTTCTCGAGCTTCGCTTCGCTACAAGCCTCAGGCGCGTCGAGTCTTTCCCACCAACTCGGATCGGATTCATTACTACAAACGACAGTGGCTTACCTTAACCTCCGAGACCGACTCGTGCGTGTCTCTGAGGCGCCTACATGAACGGGGCTCTTGTCTAACACCAGCTGCCCTGATCAATAATCCTGTATTCCATCCATTTGCAGGCAGGCTACACCTCACACCTCACACCTCACTCATTAGGCTCAGGCTTCGGATCTCCGTGGCATCTCCAACCATACAAATACACATACACACACACACACGCCAACGATTCAACTTTGTTGCTTCGTGAACCATACATATCCACTCGCCGTCATTTGATCACTGCTAGTCTTGGCCGTATACCTTATCTTGTTGACTGCAGCTCGGGATATTTGCATTCCCACCGACACCACAGCATTCTAGGTCAGCTCACTCAGCCCAGATCGACACGTCGCGGAATCTTTCATACGTCGTCTTGACCTCACTTCTCTCTTCAACTACTGGATTTCACCTTCAGGCTGTAGAACTGCCGAGCCGTGCGATACCTTCCTTGCGCAACTTTGAGCGCACCTCTGTGTGAGTGAACCAAGGGCATCGTTTAGGTTTTGTCGGGAAGGATTCAACTATCCTCTGCCCCCATTTGCTCAAAGTGTTTGACTGATTTGCATTTGTCAAGTTGATAACTTGAAGTATCGTTGGGCGTGATCGGAGCGGCGTCAAGTTGGCGTTGAACTGGCGTGAATATCCCTCCACTGGACCACACCAGCACCAGACCTGCCCAGTACAGTACGAGCGAGGGCATCTAACGCTTTATAAACTCGCTTGAATGACCATTTTCCAAACCAACTATTCATCCGCATATTGACGCTATCACGGAAACGTCACCTATGCCCCGCGTGAGAGCCATCGTTTGTTCGTATTGCCAGCATCCCTCGACCTACAAAATCCTTACCAACGATCGGCACTCTTCCTCACGCCTCCTGGGCCCCCCACCCATCCTTCATATCCCTCGCCTTTTGATGCCATGAAGCGGACATCATGGCTTTCCAGAGCAGTGTTCTCAGGAATGGCGAGTGGGTGACGCAGACGGTCAGCTTTCAAGATGCTCTCAAAGCCAGCTCTGCCGCGCCCAAAACCGCTTCTGATCCATATCCCGAAGCACCAGCTTGTGGTATTATTTCCAGGACAATCATAGAGAGCCCCGTGGTCCACTGGGTTCTCCCAGTCTGGTTGCGATCGCGCTCTCATAACGATATTGCCTTTGTTGGGGTAGGTCTTTTATTCTTCCCAATATTCATGTTTGAATCTCTACACATCCGACTTGCCCTTTGCACCAGGCTGCCTCCTTATCAACCCAACGTCCGGTCTGGATTTCAAATTATCCTTTTCAGATGGACGAGAGAAATTGCGTATTGATGAGGATGGCTATTCCTGTTGATGAGTCCCAAGTCCTGACTTGAATATAACCTGCCAACTCTTTGTATTTGTCTCCCGAATTGTTGCTAATGGACTTAGGATCGCTTTGTCCAAATTAGCGAACTACGGGACGATGGTCAAGTTCATGAAATTATACGAAAAGCCGACTTTGGCACCCGAATTCGAAATGCGATTGTCCTTGGAGCACCACCCGAGGGTGGCCCCGATGGCACAGCCTCTGGTTTAGTTAAAACGGAGGACACCGACGTTCCAATGCAAGATGCCACAAAGGCATACGAAGCTGATGTGCATCATACGCTACCACCTCAACTTCTGGTGTTGATGCTCGAGACCGGTGATGCTGTCTTCCTCTTCATTCAAGAGCGTGCAGACGGTGCGCTTGAATTCGTTACGACTAGGTACGAGAGTCCTAGGAACCTCCAATTCCTCGGCTTTCATCTTTCTATTGACCCCTCCTCGCGATACATGGCTGCCGGATCTGCCGAAGGTGCATTCATTGTGTACGAACTGGAGTCTCTAATCAACATGGACTCCCAATTTCAACGCTCCGGGTCCTTCCAGCCTGTCAAGTCTACTCGAGTACGGCTCACGCAAGGTATCATACACAAGATGGAGTTTTTGCATCCACGCCCGGAAGATGATTACCATATCATACTACTCCTGATCCTAATCCGACGCGAGGCAAGCAAACAGGCTCATGTCTCCCGTATGGTGGTCTATGACTGGGAGCTTGGCGACGAACTCAGTACTGTGTTCCGGTCAGAGAAGGGAACCCCTTTACCAAAAGAACACCGGATGCCGCTGATGATTATCCCCCTAAAAGTAAACACTGCTTTCTTTGCAGTATCAGAGCACTCCATCGGCATCGTCAAGAATGCATTTACCGGACAAACGCTATTTGACACCCTAGAAACACACTCTCCTGGACAGACTAGGTTGCATCATGGAACTGCTGGACCACTCTGGACCGCGTGGGCGAGACCTTTTCGACTTAACAAATACTTGGAGAAGACAGATATTATATATTTGGCTCGCGAAGATGGTGTTATTGCACATATCGAAATTGATTCCGCGGACCTGGTTCCTTCGGTGATCAACCTTGGAACTATCAGTACCAATATCACCACCGCCTTTACCACAGCGTACGATGTCTTCTCGGATGTCTTTATAATTGGCGGCGACTCAGGCCCCGGGGGTATTTGGAAGGTAGTCTACATTCAATCCCTTTGTTTATGCTTGACTAACTTCTCCTGTTCTATAGCTTCCGGCTCGCAGCGATCCTCAACAAGTCAGTGCCATACCCAACTGGTCTCCTGTCGTCGATCTGGCCACTACGGATGTAAACCCTTCTTGGGAAAGTGACAGCACACGAAAAGACCCATCAACGAGGCGCAAGACCCCCTTAAACCTAACACAGAAGCCCGACCGTATCTTCTGTACCTCTGGTCGGGGACCTAGGTCAAGCTTGACCGAATTGAGATGGGGTATTCAAGCAAGGATCGGGCTTGAATTTGATTATGATCAGCCTGTTCGCCAATCGTGGATGTTTCCAGTCGAGATTGAAGGCGAAAGGGGTTATTACGCCGTCTTATCTCTGCCACATTCTTCTGATGTTCTTCACTTCCCTGCTAATCTTAGCAACGCCAGCGCATTATCCCCAGATGCGTGCCCATTTGATACCTCTTCACGGACAATTTCGGCTATCCAGAACGAGCAAGGAATGATCGTCCAGGTCACCGAAACGTCCACGAATCTTGTTGCACCGTTGCAGAGGTAAATTCTAACCGTTTGCGAGTTTTTGCTTGACAATGATCAACAGCATCGCTAACCAGGATTAAGTTCACGCCACCCTCACCCTGATGTTTGTGGAAAGTCCTCCTTAATCGCGGAGAATGCATGCTGTATGGGTGATACAGTAGTAGTTTCTTCGCACGATGCTCAAGCATCACGACTGGATGTCTTGCGGATAGACCAGATGAACTTGTCCTATGTGGGTTCAATAGATGCGAAGGGGGAGATTACATGCCTAGGTCTCTTCAACAAATCCTCCAATACCTACGTTATTGCTGGCTCTGTCGATGATGGAATACCATGCTTGACCATGTATTCGCTGGATGGCCGCGAGGTCAGCAGCAAGGTCACTCAGCCACGCCCTGGTAAGTTCACTATGCTGGTTATTTGATCATGAAAAGTACACTGACTGGCTTTCAGATGCTGTTGAACAGGAGTCTCATTTCCAGATGGAAGCCTACACAAGTGTCCAAGTAATCACCGACACCCCTGATAAAACAATTCTAGTGTTTGGCACCAGAAGCGGCCACCTTGTGACAATCCAGCTTTCAGGAGAAGACATTGACCAAAGCGCATTCGCAATTGAGCAACTTGGAATGTCACCTACAAGCGTATTTGCGGCATCCGGCCCGTTCGATGGAAGCCTTGCCTTCTTTGCTTGCTGCGACAACAGTCTATCAATCGTGAAGGACTTTTCGGCGGGGAATACCAAATTCCAGACCAAAAACCAAATTTGGGCCACCGATTCTAACGATCCATCCATGCCCTCACCACCCATCCATTCGGCCTTTTGCCTCGAAGAGAGTCTTTCTGGCTACCGTCGTCACATGTCTTTGATGTTGCTGGCCGGGACAAGAATCCTGCTCGTGGATATTTGGCCCCATGTTGGCCCCGTTCCTCGAAGCATTCCTCTTGATGGCACGCCAATGCGTCTCATTTACTCCTCTACCTGGAAGGCTTTGGTGGTGGCACATGTAAAGAACGATTGTCCGACCCTTTCCTTTATTGATCCTGACTCAGGGGCCAATCTTTCGATTGCTGCCAACAAGGAGAAACAACCCTCTGAGTACATTTCGGGTTTGGGACACTCGGGTGATAGGATATTCGGTTTATGTGAGTGGCTCTATGTCAAGGATGGAAAGACGTTCCCTTTCATCATTGTGACCACTCAACAAGGTCGCTTGATGATTGTGTCCGTGACGGCAGAATCGGTCGAGACCGAGGATGGACCGACAAGACAATTGCAGTACTGGACTCGATACAAGAAGAAGGGTCTCGTCGACCCAATCTATGCCGTTGTTGGAGACGCAGTAGGTCTATTGTTCTGTGTTGGAAAAGTGCTGCACTGGGAGGTTCTTGACCTTGCAGAAAAGAAACTCAAACCGATGAAGCAGTTCAAACTGGATTCTCCGGCCACATCGTTGCGAGTGGAAGGGAGCAAAGTTTGTGCACTGACTGCACAGCACTCTCTCCAGATCATCGACCTTCACGTGGATTCAGAACATACTGAGGCCTCCATCATACATAGTGACCGGATAACGCGATATACGGGTCATGTGATGGAGATGGGTGACTCTGATGAGCCACCAGGCAAGTGGCCTTTGAGTGTTATCTCTACATCGCAAGCTGGGTTTGCCGGAGTTTGGATTCCATGGGGTCAACGCAACAAGGAGTTCGAGGTTGTGTTTGAAGGAGTATTACCTACATCAATCAGGAGATTCCGTAAGGGCCATACACGACCCTATTGGTTGGCTGTTGATCGCCGACGACGATACAACACTCTCTTTAGCACAGCTGATGAGGCCGAGGTTCTGGGAGTATCTTTGGACGGCTCGTTGCAACACTTTGCCTTGATAGGCATGGACCTCTGGCGCTTCCTTCGGCTCATTCAGAATCTGGCATATCACAACACCGATGTATGCCCCTTTATGCGCAACAACCGATCGTCGACGGACAGCGACATGGAGCTTGACATGGACTTGGAGCTGGAGCCTCAACCATACCCGGACATGATGCATATCGATGGTGATCTACTGAAGCGGTGCCTCGATTTGCGTGTGTTGAAAGGCCTAGTGTCTATTGGAGATGGCATAGATTTGTTTTGCGAATACTTGGACGGAATCGAGGAGGGTGTACATACAGAGGGATTCCGAGAGCTTGGAAGTCAAGGACAGGACAAGTATATTGAGCTGGGCTACGAAATCTTGGAGTATATCTTAGCTCCGGTAATATGAGTACTGGGCGGTTAGATGTTGATTCGAAAGGAGGTAGGAAGAGAAGTGGTAAAAAAAAAACATTTGTACCATTGATATATAAGGACTGAAGCGGAGCTTTGTCCAGACTTATCTACACAAGCCACAGGCAGGAGTGTGAACTTATTCCTTGGGGACAGAACTTGGACGTAAGATGTTTTTCATCATATAGTTAACAACTTCGATCTCCCGGTGAGAGAGGCATGTAAAAGTATCTATGCAGACCTCATGATGGTGTTATCAGGATATCAAGAGTGCTTACATAATATAGCACATTCACACAGAATATTATTCCAACGCGGGGGTTTTTATTGCCCCGCACTACGGAGTACAGTATCATGAATTTGAAGTCTCGACTCTTTTGTTAACGTCTTTTTTGAGGAGGGGAGACATTATCAACCAGACTTTCTTCTTCGACACTCTATGACTCAAACCGAGGAGATAGAGCATGCCTCATAGATTACTCACACGAGCCCGCTGAATTCGCCACACAAGAAGCCCTGTTGGATTCGATTCAATGCAGTGGCTGCCCATCCAACTTGCCCCGCCCAAACCCGTAGCCTAACCCACTCCCACTTCCACTGGCACCCCTCCGAACAAAGTCCAAAGCGACTTGACCATACAGAGCCAAAGGCGCTGTAGTTGTGTGTGTGCGTGAGAGAGAGACAAGACCGTTGCCTTGTTCGCCTGGCACCTTTTTGTTTGGGCTACTTTGCCTTTCCTTCCACCCCCCCAAATTTTTCTATAAAAACGTTGGCCCACTTGCCAACTTCGACGACTGCATCTCGAGTATCAGCCGAATAGACAACCGCCGAGATGCCGCCCAAGAAGAAGGGAAACAAGAAGAACCAGCAGGACGACTGGGAGGCCGAGCTGGGCGAGACCATTGCCCCGCCTGCTGCCAACGGCGCTGATGGTGACGCCAACGCCGCCAACGACGATGACGATGAGGGCGGCGCTGGTGGCCTGATGGCTACTCTGCGCAAGAACAAAGAGAAGCGCAAGAAGAAGGGCATTGTCGAACCCGAAGCCCCCGTTGAGGAGCCCGCCGCCGAGGAGCCCGCCGCTCCAGCTCCTGTCGAGGCCAACATCGACGACGAGTTTGCTCTGCCTGAGAAGAAGGGCAAGGGTGGCAAGCAGAACAAGCAGCCCGCCAAGAAGCCCGAGCCTGCCGCCGCCGCCGATGGTGCCGATGATGGTCGCATCTTGACCAAAGCCGAGAAGGAGAAGCTCAAGAAGGAGCGTGAGAAGCAGCGAAAGAAGGAGCAGGTATGTCATATCACGGGCGCTTCCTGGCATTTGGTTCCATGCTATGGATAGTTTGTTAACATCTCTCAACTAGGCCGCTGCCAAGAAGAAGGGTGGTGCTGCTCCAAAGGCCGAGCCTGCAAAGGCTGCTGCTCCTGAGGCGAAGGAGGAGGCTGCCCCTGCCGAGGCTGCTCCAGCCCCCGAACCCGCCGCCGGAGGCAAGAAGAAGAAGCTCCCCGCCCACCTTGCTCTGCTTCAGAAGCAGCAGGAGGAGCTTAAGCGTCAACGCGAAGAGGTCGCCAAGGCTGAAGCCGACGCTAAAGCCCAGGCTGAGGAGGAGGATCGCCTGGCTGCCGAGGAAGAAAAGCGCCGCGAGGAGGCCAAGGCTCTCAAGAAGCAGAAGGAAAGGGAGCGTATCGAGCAACTCAAGAAGGAGGGCAAGTACATGACCAAGGCTCAAAAGGAGGAGAAGGCCCGAAATGAGCGAAAGCTTCAGCAGATGTTGGCTGCTGGTATCCAGGTTGGCCCATCAGAGCCTGGCGAGAAGAAGGCCAAGCCCGCGGACACAAGGAGAAAGAAGGGCCGTGCTCAACAGCAGGTATGGCCAAATGCGCAAGGAATGCCAGATGATAACATATGCTAACTTTGACCAGGCTGATGAGGAGAAGGCTCTTGCTGAAGCTGCCGAGCGAGCACGACAAGAAGCTGAGAAGGCTCTGAAGGATGCTGAGGAGAAGGCTGCTCGCGAGAAGGCTGAGGCCGACGCCAAGGCTGCCGCTGAAAAGAAGGCTGCCGAGAGCGAAGTCGAGGACGACTGGGAGGCCGCTGCTGCCTCCGACGGCGATGTTAAGGACAGCTGGGACGCAGACTCTGACGAGGAGGCCGAGAAGGCCAACGGCACAAAGGAATCAAAGGCTCAAGGATCTGAGGAAGAATCCGAAGAGGAGTCTTCTGACGATGAGGCTGCCACAGCCGCACAACTGGCCGAGCAGCAGCGAAAGCGAGAGGCCGCTGAGCGCCGTCAAAAGGCTCACCAGGCCGCGCTGGATGCCCGATCCAAGGACAACCTGCGATCCCCTATTTGCTGCATTCTTGGTCACGTCGATACCGGAAAGACCAAGCTTCTGGACAAGGTCCGACAGACCAATGTCCAGGAGGGCGAAGCTGGTGGTATTACCCAGCAGATTGGTGCTACATACTTCCCCGTCGAAGCCATTAAGCAAAAGACGGCTGTTGTCAACCCCGATGGAAAGTTCGACTTCAAGGTCCCCGGTCTTCTAATCATCGATACCCCTGGCCACGAGTCTTTCTCTAACCTCCGATCTCGTGGTTCTTCGCTCTGTAACATTGCCATTCTGGTCGTCGATATCATGCACGGTCTCGAACCCCAAACCCTCGAGTCTATGCGCATGCTGAGGGAGCGCAAGACACCTTTCATTGTCGCTCTCAACAAGATCGATCGTCTGTACGGCTGGAAGCAGGTTGCCAACAACGGCTTCCAGGACAGTTTGGCGCTCCAGAGCAAGGCCGTCCGTAACGAGTTCGAGACCCGTCTCGAAAAGACAAAGGTTGCCTTTGCCGAGCAGGGTTTCAACTCCGAGCTCTTCTACGAGAACAAGTCCATGTCCAAGTACGTCTCGCTCGTGCCCACTTCGGCACACACTGGTGAGGGTGTTCCCGACATGTTGAAGCTCATTGTTCAGCTCACCCAAGAGCGTATGGTGGGCTCCCTTATGTACCTTTCCGAGGTCCAGGCCACTGTCCTCGAAGTCAAGGCTATTGAAGGTTTCGGTATGACTATTGATGTCGTCTTGTCCAACGGTATCCTGCGAGAAGGCGACCGCATCGTGCTATGCGGTACAGAAGGTGCAATTAAGACAAATATCAGAGCACTGCTTACACCAGCGCCTATGAAGGAACTCCGTCTCAAGTCAGCCTATGTCCACAACAAGGAGGTCAAGGCCGCCCTGGGTGTCAAGATCAGTGCCCCTGGCCTTGAGGGTGCCATCGCTGGTTCTCGTCTGATGGTTGTTGGCCCCGATGACGATGAGGACGACATTGAGGATGAGGTCGAGTCTGATCTCGCTGTCCTCTTCAACCGTGTCGAGAAGTCTGGTCGTGGTGTCAGTGTCCAGGCCTCGACTCTTGGATCACTCGAGGCTCTGCTTGATTTCCTCAAGGACTGCAAGATTCCCGTCGCCAACGTCGGTATTGGTCCTGTCTACAAACGTGATGTCATGCAGTGTGGTATCATGTTGGAGAAGGCACCAGAGTACGCCATCATGCTGTGTTTCGATGTCAAGGTTGACAAGGAAGCGCAGCAGTACGCCGAAGACCAGGGCATCAAGATTTTCACAGCTGATATTATTTACCATCTGTTCGATGCTTTCACCAAGCACATGGACGAGCAGCTCGAGAAGAAGAAGGAAGAGTCCAAGATGTTGGCTGTGTTCCCTTGTGTCCTCAAGCCCGTCAAGGTCTTCAACAAGAACGACCCCATCGTCATCGGCGTGGATGTCACTGAGGGTCAGCTTCGAATCAACTGTCCCGTTGCCGCTGTCAGGAGCAACCCTACAACTGGCGCCAAGGAAGTCATCAAGCTGGGCAGAGTGTAAGTCTCATATTAATTCGTCTTACAGAATCCCACTAACAATCTATAGTACATCCATCGAGCGTGAGCACAAGCAGATCCCCGTATGCAAGCGCAAGGAGCCCTCCGTCGCCATCAAGATCGAGATGGGTGGCAACCAGCCCATGTACGGCCGTCATCTCGAAGAGGAGGAGACTCTGTACAGTCTGATCTCCCGAGCCAGTATCGACACCCTCAAGGAGTTCTACCGCAAGGAGGTCAGCAACGATGAGTGGCAGCTCATCATCAAGCTCAAGCCCTTGTTCGACATCTCATAAACGACGAACCCCACCAAGAGCCAAACATGGGGGGTTATGTGAAGCCTCTCCCCCACTATTCGCGTCGGGAGTTCGGCTGTGCCCCTAGCTCATAGTGAAATCTACATTTCCAACCATCAAGTCAAGGCAAACAGCAAGGGCCCAGCCGGGCTCCCTTTTGGGGGAAGACAGTATGAGTACTAACTACTACAATGCATATCGAAGGGAAGAGAATGGGAAAAGTACAAGAAATTGCATCCATCTTTTTTGAAAGGGAATTGTCTACGGTACTGATTTGCATTTTCGGGAGAACTAAAAAGATTGAGGACGCGTGAGATTGAAGGGATAAAGGATCCCTCAAGGTAGCGTAGTCATATAGAGAGGGGTTTTATATCCAAATGAAAGTTGTAAACATGATGTTTTGGGTTCTTGCGTGCTTGGCCAATACATTCAATAGTGATTCGTCTGTACCTTGTGTTCTTGTCTGGTAGAGCTTATAACCACCCCTCTTGGTTATTACAATAATACAAACCATAGAAAACCAAAAAGCCAGGGTAATTAAGCTGGGTTTAAGAAAAATCTCAGAGAATTCCAGAAGACTTGCCAAGACTCAAACCATCTAATAAGTCGAGGAATATCCACATACCTCTAACGTTGGGTGTTTCTCACCGTCATTCCCTATCACATCATGTCATATTCACCGTCACTCACCGACATGGCACGATCAGGCAAAAACATTCAAATACTGAACCAAACTCGAGTGTATGGATCCTAACTACTAAAGGTGTAAAAAGTGGTCTAACGTTCGGGTAACATATCCGTCATGATGATCCGGCCCCTTCTTCCAATAAAACAAAGCCGTGGCAACCATATCGCATGTTCTATTTCTTCCCTTCCATTCCTGGTGGCCTCTCTTTTTCAACATCCATAATCTTTTTAAGGCATCATTCATCTCATATCATGTATCGCGCACGCAGAGTCGAGGACCTGCTGTGTCATGATTTTTCCCTTTGTTCATAATTTACTGGGGGTCGGCAGAGCCTTCAGTCTCCTGTTGCGGAGCGTCGGCATCCTTCATCTCCTGGTCGCCGTTGGACTTCTCGGCCTCTGCAGCCTTGCGAGCATCCTCCTCAGCCTTCTTCGCAGCCCGCTCGGCCTCGACTTTCTCCTGAACAGCTAGTCGCTCAGCCTCGACCTTCTCGAAGTGGCGCTGGACAATGGGGCCGGCCATGGCACGGATCTCGTCGATCTTGGCGATGTACACACCCTTAGTGGTATCATCACCCTCCTCGTACAGCCAGTCCTGAAATCAGAGTTAGTATCCGGTGTTAAGTCATGATATGGGCGGGAACATACCTCGGTGGCCTCAAGCTTGGCCTTGATGGTCGACTTCTCATCCTCGCTGGCGAACTCTGAGTATTGCTCGTCAAGCTTGGCACGGAGGTCGTAGATGTAGGCCTCAAGCTCGTTCTTCTTCTCCTCGGTGTCGGCGACAAGCTTGTCCTCCATAACCATGGCGTTCTCCTTCTCAAACAGGCTGGTCTTGGTGGCGTCGTCAAGCGAGGCACTGCCGGCAGCGATGGGCAGGTCACCCTTGCGAACCTGCTTCTTCACCTTCCGGGTCTTCTTGGTACCATCGTCCTTCTTGTCGGTGTCCATGGCCTTTTTGGAAACGGATGTTAGCAATCGTGGTTCGTATATGGAACTTTCTAAACATTCGAGCACAGCACTAGCAGCACGAGATGGGTGGATTGTTTCATCCTCCTCAAGGCGCGGTCGCTTGGCGGGATAGGCGCGGCTGTCATCTCCAACGGACGCGGATGATGAAGTAGACACCGAGTCTTGATCTCGAAAAGGGGTAGAAATATTGGAAGCAGCAGATGGCTCAGGTAAACTCACATCGGGATCCTTCTTCTCACCGTCCTCGTTGATCTCCTCCTCGACCTCCTGGTCCTCGACATAGTAGCCGGTCTCGACGTTAAGAACACCGTGGATGTTGACACGGGCCTTAAGCTTGCAGATCATGAAGTCGTCCTTACCGTCGGCCTTGACGTTCTTGACGGAGAAGCGACCGATCCAGGGGTTAGTCTTGCCGGGGAGCTGCTCAGGCTCAGCATATCGAGCCTCGAGATCGAAGGGCTGTTTTCGGTAGAAAGTAAGGATCTTGGTTGAGGGCATGACGTTGCCTTTGTTGAAGACAGTCAGGCTGGTGTCCTCATCGGGGATATCGGGGGCCTTCTCCCAGCCAAACTCGATGGGGTAGCTGATGATGTCCTGGACGGAGAAGTCTCGGACACGGAAGACAGGGGAGAGGATGGCACAGCTGAAAGCGGAACCACGGGCAAGAGCCTCGTCAGCGTTGAGGGTGAAAGAAAGAGTCTTGCCGAAGAAAGACTGGATGCGCTCCTTGAGGGCAGGGACACGAGAGCCACCACCAACGACCTCGATGGCATCAATGTCGTCCTTGGTAAGCTTAGCCTGAGCAAGAGCCTCCTCGAGAGGCTGGTGAGTTCGGTTAAGGAGGGGCTCAATCATAGCCTCAAACTCCTGGCGGGTGATCATGGCGGAAGCATCAATGTCGTTCATGAGGGACTCGATGTTGACGGGAGCCTGCTGGTTGGCAGACAGGATCTTCTTGGTCTTCTCGGCAGCGGCGATTGTACGGGCGAGGGCACGGCCGTGGGTCATAATGTCGACCTTGTATTTGCCCTTGAACTCCTTGGCGAGGTGCTCGACCAGAGCGCGGTCGAAGTCTCGGCCACCGAAGTCCTTGTCCCAGGTGGTAGCCTTGACGGCAAGCTCACCCTTCTTGAACTCGACAATGGAGACAGTGTAGCTGCTGTGGCCGATATCGACAAAGCAGACACGGCGGGGTCGCTCCTCGGGAGCCGGCAGGTCGAGCTTGGTAATACCCCAGCCAAGAGCAGCGGCGGTACCATCGTTGATGAGGCGGAGGACCCTGAGTCCAGCGATCTCGGCAGCGTCGATAAGAGCACGGCGCTGAACATCAGTGAACCATGGGGGCACACTCATGCAGACATCGGAGACGGGGAGCTTGAGCTCGGCACCGGCGGTCTGTTTAATCTTGCTGAGGTACATGGCAACCAGTTGGGTAGCGGTGAACTTCTCCTTCTTGCCCAGGTAGTTGACCTCGGCGCCAACCTGGCCGTTGACGTCGACGAGAGGAGCAGTAACATATTGCTGCTCAATCTGAATGTCTGGGTCGTTGAATGATCGGCCAGCGAGGCGCTTCAGAGAGCTGACGGTGTTCTTAAGGTTGGAGATCTCCTGGGTCTTGGCGCCCTCACCGAGGTAGCGAGACTTGGGTCCGAATCCTACCAGGGAACTGAAGAATGAAGCTGTCAGTATAACTGTTCGATAAGGATGGTGGGGTTATTTGACCGCGCGCGACAAGCGACAGGCCAAACAATAGGGAGGAACATACGGAGTTGCTCGGTTTGAGACTTCATTGGTGACCTATACAAGCCAGAGTCAGTCACAATATTCTTCGAGACTACTTGTCTATCCCATCGACGATCAATGAACCAAGGCGACGGCAGGGTATGGAGGGGTAGAGCGGTCGGCTGGGATAGACGGCGGGGGAGGTGAGGGTATACGCACAACGTCAACGCCGCGGTTTCGGGCAATGGCAATGACGGTCTTGAGGGTTCCGAAATCGATTCCTATAAACGAGAAGAGCGATGGTCAGTCTATTGTTCTTTAGAGCATCATGTCCTCGGGAGCGGCACCGGTAGGCCGAGAAGCGGGACATGAGACGCAAGCAGGGGAAAAAAAAAAGGTAACTCACCAACGACACTCATGGTTTCGACTGGTGGGGTTTGCCCCGAGACACGGTATTAAGGTAAAGTAAAGAAGAAAGTTGAGCGATGCGCGAGATAGCTCAAGAGAAGAAGGAAAGCGATCGCAAAAAGGCGGAAGATAAGAGGTAGAGGTAGAGGTGTAGAGAAAGAGGATCGTGAGAATATGGAGGGGGAGAGTAAGGTTGACTTGGTTGGGCGGCGGTTGTTTATGGTCCGGGTCTGGTGCAGGCTGGGTCAATTTTTTTTGCTCCTTCCTGGTGGAGGGGATTGGATAACCAAAAGGCTGACAGCGAATGGGGGATGCCGCTTCACTACCACCAGCGACTTTGCAGTTGTAGAGGCGGGCTAGAAAATTTGGTTTTCTTCAGTTTCAGTGGGTTCTTGCATCCATTCCTACAGGGAGGGGTATTCGGTACCTGCGGGTCGATGCACGATGCAGTGGACCAGCAGTGTCGAGCGATGATGTAAACCAAGTATACGCTACTTGTCTGTCGCAATAGGCTTTTACAAGTCAGGTTGCTTCTCGAAGATGCGAGTGTTAGGTTTCTCTAGAAAAGGTAAGAAATATAGGATTATTGTCGTACTTATTTCCAGTTTATATACACAAGATAACATCCCTTCAAAACAAAGGAGACAACTGTCTCCTGCTAGGATGCTGTGGTCACGTTGAAGAATACATGCTAGACTTAGTAGACCCTAGAAACGACGATAGATTTCTTTGCGATTCTGTCACCACATACACCAAAAGGCAAGGTACCTGTACTCAATCAATTAATTGCCTTACAGTGGATATCAGGGATCAAGTACAGAAAGTCTCCACCAGAAGAAAGTACAAGGTTCTAGGCATAAGATGCTGTATCTAATAGACTATACCTCGACTTGTGTGTGTCGAATGAGGCAAAGAAAAGTCAAGGTTCGCCTCGCCAAAATCACAAAAATGCCCCTCCCCCGCTGTTCAGTCGTCACTTGAAAAAGGTGAGGCACAGCTGCCCTGTCGATGAGGGGCAATAATATAAAACCCCTCTAGCCCGGGCCCCTCTAATATGGAAAGTTACCTAGTGATATAAATTAAGCCTTGCCACTATGGAACATTACTCGAGGGCAACTCAACAACTCTGTAGTTGCTAGAACCGGCAACAACAATTCTCTTGAATCGACTTCAAGAACGTTGAAGAAATTTCGAGATGACGAAACTGCTTTCCTTACACTTACTTGTTGCGACCTTGAACCCGGTTTAGGCCTCTGTGTATGACTAAAAGCAACCCAGCCCTCAACATTTGCATGATCTTGACACAGCCAAACGAGTCGTGCCAAGCTATCCAAACTAATATCAGGCACTTTGCTACTCCGCTGACTTTGTACTGTAACTTGGTAACCACTGGCTCACCGACAAAGTGCGTACATATTTTCTGACCGGCACACCGAATCGACAATTCAATACCTATTTAATGCCGTGATCTTACTTTCAGAATTAGAAACAGTGACGAGAAATCTTGAAACTTCCAAGATAAACAAAGAGATACCTGGTCGGTGATGCTGGCCTCGAGATGCATGTAACGCAGTTGTAGTGGCGCCGAGGTCGCTTGGAGAACTTGACCCTGGTCGACCTGTTCATCTTCATCTCCCGACCGACGATTCTTGTGTGTTGTCATGGCCCATGCGGCTCCAGAATTGCGGGGTAGACTGTGGACTTGAATGTGGGATCGACAGGTAAACCGGTTGTTGTTCGAGATAGCTTCATTCATAATCTGACAACAACTAACACAACAACTGACCATCTCAAGCACAATACCGTCCATGTGATCCCGTAAACCTTTTACCCACTCGACCTTACCGGCTTCTCTTCGATCTCACTCTTGCAACGCGACTAGCAAACGATAGCTCTGCTCCCAGTCCAGGTTGTTCACCATATGATCTTGTGCCAGCGCCTCTCTCTGTTGAGATGTGAGATACCTCGCTCGGGTCGCCTTGAGCAACTTGATCATACCTCCCTTGATTCTCCAAAGCTCTACCGCTTGTACCTCTTAAATAGTCCGCACGTCTCAGAGGTAGCGCTGATAACTCTTGACTGGACTGGACACTCTCCAGATCGTTGATTTCGAAGGTCTGACTTTGCATCTGTTGTGCGATCCGATATTTTCGACGATCCTCGTCATCCATGAGGAGCTTCATTCTACGTGGCGTACACACTCCAAGATCGACATTTCGAACCGACGCGATACTATCCCAAGACTCTCGGTTCTTAACGGCCACCCTTCCCGCCTCAACGTCCTCCGCACTTGTGTCAATCTCATCCGGATGAGCATATGTCCCCGATGCTGTCTTTTGACGTACCGAGAACTTGCCGTCAATCTTGTCAGGAGGTCGTACCACACTTCTTGTTCGCCCCAGACCGTCTGTCGTGGTCGACACACGCTTCGAGGCCGCCCTACGTGCTTCGTGTGCCGCCTTGAACGTCTCGGGAACCACGTTGAGCTCGTCACCTTGTTTCTCGGCTTGTTCCACTGCTTCTCTTGCTGTTGTGTGCGTATCCGCAGCAGCAGCATCAGCTCGTGGTCCACCCCAAGTTCGCTGCCCCGCTGTGAATATTCCGTACACCATGTAATACCAGTTGTAAAACGGATTTAGAATGAACATGAGCGGGTACAGCCAGATCTTGAATCGCCGTAGCTTTGCCCCAAAGTACAGCATCAACATCCAGTTCAGCCCCAGAGAAATAGCAATAAATCCCACAGGGAGGTCGTCCACCTTCTTGACCGTCGTCATTAAGGCCAAGACCATGATGAAAAATAGCAGTGCTGTTGTCCGGATGGTGTTCTGCATGAATCGGACCAAGATAAGTATGGGATATCGTTTCCACAGGCGCCAGTCTGTTAGCATGCATACTTCATTCGTTATGAAGCCGAGGAACCATCGGCGCCGCTGCTTAATCAGGGACCGATAGGTTTGTACAGCCTCCGTCTTGCAGAATGCCGATGTGCACATCTGAATCTGGTAGCGCTTCTTGGCTCCAATCATGAAGAGGTGTGTTAACCAGCGGTCTTCTCCCAAGTGACATTTGGCGAAGTCAAATAGATCTTCGCACTGCTCTGTTTTGTCCACAAAGTAATATTTGGCCATTCTTCGAAAGGCTGAGAAGCGCAACATGGTCAGCGCCCCAGGCAGACAAGTGACAGAACCACAGCCAGACTCGACCGTACGCTCAAACAGCTGTCCATGTATATACTCCATGTCCTGTAATAAGGTAATGATGCTATGTTTCTTCGTCGTCGAGGTGATGACGCCTGTCATAGCCAGCATGTCTCTAGTATTGCCGGGGCTCAGCTCCATGTCGTAGACAAAGTTTTGTAGGCATACTTTGTCCAGGATGCAGTCAGAGTCGATAAAAAGGATAAAAAGGTTGTCGTTTCTCTTAAGATACTGTTCATAGACTCGGTCGATGAGCTTGAAAGTCACCTTTTGACAGTGTCGCTTGCCTCCATGTGGAAAACGTGAGATAGTTACACGTGCGGATCGATATGTAACGTCGATGCTCTTGGGATACGACTCCATCTTCATCACTACACCAAGCTGGTCTATCGTACTCAGGTACAGTTCATCTTCCTCCTCTCCATCGAAGGACAAGAAAACGTGAATACACGCGGGGGGGTAATCGCAATCGACAACCGAATTGATGGCTTTAATGAGAACCTCAGGTTCTTCCCTGTAACAGGGCATGACTATGACAACTTTGGGCGCAGTAACGTCATCTAGAACTTGCTTTATTCGTTTCGTTCGGCCGAGTTGATTCGTGACGACTTGGTAGATGCAGAACAGCCAAGGCACTGTCAGCAGGATGGCAAAGGCCCAAAACGCAAACCACTGAAGGAAGGACACCATCTCATTTGGCCATAGCTTTGTAACAGGATCTGGCAGCGGTAATGTTACCACCATAATTGGGAGGAAAATGACTCTGAATTCAAAGTCAGTATAGTTGGGCGAGCTTAGAGTGATAACATACCGCAGAAGAACAAAGGCAATGCCAACAATGATGCACAGAGCGTTGATAGACCAATGTTCCGACTTTTGAAAGACTTTGACAAGGCAGTAGACAAAGGCTGCCAGCCAAAGAAACCATTCGAGGCATGCCATCAAAAGCACAACACCCACTATGCTGGTGTAAATAATCTAGAGTCAGTGAGCATGGGTATGGATACGCAGCCATATGCCGACCTACATCTTCCAAAGGCCAGTCGTCTAGCACTGCCATGGTTGCCGAATAGTAATAGCGCTGATGCTAATAGGTTTGGTTAATGGGGTCTTTCTTCTTGGGCATAAAATCGGCTGGCAGCAGAGAAATCGTTAGGGGTGCCAGCAGCCAGGAGGTCGAAGTGTAGGCACTGCAGCCGCCTCTTTGCTACCTCGAATGGCAAGCTCCAAAGCGAAGATCTTGAAGCTGTACACTTGCTGTAGCAGAGATGATAGGAGAAAGAAGTCAAAGGTTGACCAATGCTCAAAAAGGGGTCATCTCTTGCAGCACTCACTGCCTGGAAGTGAGCGCTCGACGGGTGCGTGCATTTTATGACGAATCTCGGATGCAAAGAGGTGAAGGGTACCCGAGCACGATATCGAGGTCACACAAGCACGGCGGGTTATGTGGGAGGAGCCTCTCACTTGAAATTACCCAACGTCTAAAGATGACGAACTGCAGGAGGAAGCTGCGGAGAATAATGGAAAGCGCGATGCAGATGGAGATGAGGAACGAAAATACGGAAACGAACGTCAAAAGTGCTCAACAACATACATTTTCCAAGGTAACTTCAGTATGGTTGCACATCTTGTCTTGGCTGTTATAACGCAAACCAGTCAAAATGGTGAAACAGTGGCAAACAAGCAAACGGCACACGTCCTCATTTCCCGCCTCTTCGTGCGTGATTGTACGCGCTATCTCACGTGGCAAATAGATTGTTCAATGGCAATTAGGATGGAACTCGGTGATTCAGTCTCAATCTATAACGCACTGGAAAACCAGCAATCTGACGGATTTATATGTGCTTCTAGGTAACCTATTGAGCGCCGATCAATATGTAACAGCTGGAGATCCTCAAATCTAGAAGATACTAGCGTTCCTGGTAGGCTCTATATCTCCCCTGGCACTCTTGGTACTGTCGACCTGTCGAGGGCTTGCCATGGCGTTGTCTTGATGTACAAGCCTTTTACCTGGCTGTCACAATTTGCATCGGCTGTGCGCCCAATTCTAGGGTCAGAGTCGGCGGTTTTCAACCGTGCCTATGGTGGCATGTCTTGAATCGATGTCGAGACAGATGCAGCAGGTTGAGGTGCTCGTTTGTACAAGGCACCTGGCCAGCGATATATGCGATACGGGGTTGGTGCGTGTTCGCCGCATTCATGCCCGTGGCCTGAAGGTGAAGGTATGGATGGCTGGGTTTGAGGTGCTCGTCGAGTTTCCTTGTCATACCCACCGATCGGTTCAGCGCCAAGGCTGGATTACCTAGTTAGAAACCTTACCCATTTAAGCATGCCTACCAATCGACATCGCTGAGTTGAAGTTTACGAGACCTTTGCCCGCGGTCTTTGTTTGACCTCTCCAACCGATTGTGATAGTACGTCGCCGGTCGTTCGGAACCTGAGTTGACATGTGAATACTGATGTTGTGGATGAAGGTGTGGGAGTTGAGGGTCTGTACCACCGTCCTGGTCCTCATTCTGCTGAAGATCATAGTTGAGCACCAAGTTCTTGATGCGCTGCTGTTCCTCCCGCTCAGCCTGTTGCTGGTTCTTCATGGCGATGGCAAACGTGGAATCCGAAGGTAATTCAACAGTTCGGGTCTGAAGTCAGGTTAGCATAAACCATGAAGCCTGTTGATGACAACTAGTACCTGTTGACGGTTGCCCTTCTTAGTCAACAAGGAGAACGCCATCTTGTGGCCAGGAGAAGGTTCCCCTTCGCCTCCCTCGTTCGAAGTGGCCTCGCGATTCTTGGAACGAACTGGAAGCGGCACGTCAAAGAGTTGTTTACGCTCAAATTTACGCGACTCGAGACTTTCCGCCATCATCTTGGCATATTCGCGCTCAAAGTCAGCCTCATCTTCGGGGTCAACCTCCTCTTCTTGTCGGGTAACCACAATGGCTTCCTCGTCAAAGGTACTCTCGTCGTCCGAGTCTTCCTCCACATCCTGCGCCACGTCTGTCAGTTCAAACTCGGTAATTGGTAACCAGTCAAACTCACCTCTGCTTCCTCCTCCTCAGACGCGCTGTCATCGTTGTCGTCACCATCCTCGTCATTGTCGCCGTTGTCATCGTCAGATGAAGGGTCGCTTGTAGCATCATCCACATCAACGCCCTTGTCAACACCTGCCGACTTCTGGTCCTGAGCAATAGCAAGTTGAAATGACTTGACTGCCTCATCCAAACCAGTGGCAAGCTTCCATTGTGGGCGAGTAAGAGCAAACGTATCTTGGACCAAGAATTCAATGTCCATTGGCAAAGACGCCTTTGTAAAGATGTAGTACTTGAACGGTTTAGTAAGGCACATGATTCAGGACGGCATGGAGAAATACCTGGAAGAAAGAAAGGAAGTAATCCAACTTCTTTCCCGCTGCTCCGCGGTTGAAAAACATTCCACATGTCTCGAGCATCGTTGAAACGAGTCGAATGCGGAAAAAGTCATCCGGAGGATCGAGCGGGCTAAACTTGCCGGGAACAGGGGGCCCGCCTATCAATGCGATCAGTTATTGAATCATAAATATGGCCAGCATGAAAGCTTACCGTATCCGAATGTCATGATCTTGTACATGGTGTCAAAGATGACAGGATGCTCGAGCATACGGTAGTTATAAAGCTCGCCAAGATACTTGACTTCAGCAATACGCCGCTGATAAAATCTATAATCATTCTGCTCGAGGCCAAAAGTCATAGATTCGATCACGTTATCGATAACCCTGACTACAAAGGCAGGATGATAGCGGTAAAGTGCGCTGAGCAAGATTCCAAGAAGATGTACACTCCCGTATTTGACCTTTCCAGGCTTTGAGAAGACCTTCTCCAAGATAGCAACGACCTAGAATATGTAAGCCAAGAGTGAAAACAAAGCTTTGGTTAATACATACCTCTGCTTCTTCCCAATGGAGTCTTCGAATTTGCTTCAAGATCTTGCTATAATTTCTCTTAGTCATATCAACATAGATCAATTTGCGAACAAAAAGCTCCATAGGGGTGCGTTCTTTCTGTTCAATAGCTGAGCGTTCTGGGGGGTCGACATAATAAACGGCGTTGTCGATGAGCATGCGCTCAGGTTGCCCAATGTGCTGGACAGACTTCTTACGTTGAAGAGTTTCGAGAAAGCTCATCATACGTGGAGCTGTCTCAGGGTTCCGGAGTAGGTATCGGCCGCAGTTCTCGATGAGATTGCACAAGATTTCGATGTTCATACGTGAAAAGTCATCAAGACTGACCTTTAAGCAGTGAAAGACGACGTGCTCAGGGACAATACCAAATTTGGTCAGTTCGGCGAGATAGCGGATATTGCTCAATCGAACCTGTCCCAAGAAATCCTTTTCTTTTCGCCTTTGCAAGCTTCGGAACTCTGCATCAAGATAGTCGACAAGACCCTTTGGAACATCGGGCATATATCGACCTAGTGTAGCGACGAGGCGGGACCATGACGGAAGCAGATCACTTCGACCCTTTGGAACTTCGGTCAGAGCCTTTACGAGACGGTTACGTGAAGCTTTGGAGTTCAGGAAACAGAAGTCAATGGCCGTCTGATCAACGATGTCCTTATTGGTCAACTCTGGCAGGCGAGCGAGCAGAGCATCGACTTGGGCGCCGATCGTCCGGTTTGCAATGGATGTAGACTGGTCGTCAGCAGTCTCAGCTGCCTTAGGGGTTTCCGAGGCCTCGACTGGATCCACCTTCTTGCCAACTTGTTCATCTGTGTCGGTTTTCTTCTTCTTACCGTCCTCCAGCAGGATAGCTGGCACCTTGCCTTTGAGATCAACCAAATTTTCGTAGAAACGGCGCTCGTCTTCGTCCTCCCAGATTCCGGCGCCGTCTCCCATTGAACGAAGGTAATCTCCTGTCTTGACAAGACCGATGGAACCGTTAGACGCGCCTAACGAGTCGTCTGAATCTTTCAAATCGGGCATTTCGGCCCCAATGGCATCCGCGATGACTTGGGCGTTCGAGACGAGACGCTCTTGGGCCTTGACCTGCTTCTCGTAGTTTGCCTGTCGATCTTCGAAAACTTCACCGGACTTTACATAGGCTTCGGCATTGCGCCGGGCTTGCGACTGTATCGACTTCTGATCCCGTGTGATATGTCCCTTCACATCGTCGAAATATTTCTTCAGTATGCTCCTGAATCGCTCGCGCATTTCGGGCTCGGTGAAGGGCTGATCTGCCTCAGAAGATGTCTCATTTTCGCCATCGTCGTCCCGGTCATCTTCGTTCCCTTCGGTCGTGCCGTCCTCCTCAACTGTTTTTCGACCATCGGCGCCTGTCGGTTTCACCCCGAGGATATCCCAGCTAAACGACTTGACAAAGATGACGAGTAGCGGAAGGTTCGCATGTTCGCGGTCGTACCCAAGCAGATCCTTAAGCACTTCGAGGGGAAACGGTTCCGCGCCAGCACCTTTGCTTGTTCGAGTCTTTAATTCGGCGGTTTTGCCTGCGGCTCCCTTTGTCGCATCATCGGGCCTGCTAACATCGTCAAGTGTCCTGATAACGCCAACGAGCCACAACTCAGTCACTACACGGAGCAATGCGCGTTGTCGAGTAATACGCTCCTTCTCCTCCTTTTCACGAACTTCGGGGGCCAGAGATTTGAGGATGCCCTTATCAGGGGTTGCCATACCCTTCCCAAGCAGCCAAGCTAGGTATTCTGTAAATTCGCCAGGACCAAATCGTTGGTGGAGGGCGCTGACGATCTCCACGCCGGCCTCAATCTCACCGGGCGACTTGAGCCTACAAAGTCCTTCATAGCAAGCAGATATAATCTCGGAGAGGTACTTGTGTAGACTGAGGGTTCGAATTTCCTGGAGGAAGGTACTCAGGGTAGCAGCGGTAATAGCGGTTCGCAGTCGTTTAATGAAAGCGGTGTTCTTCTTGAGAGACGAATCGAGAGTCTTCCCAACAGGGAACAAGTCTGTGATATTTGCTGTTAGCAGGTGAGGCGGGGGAAGTGGTGGGGTACACATGAAGATGATTCATACCAGATTCGCCATCCCATGCCTTTTCGTTCAGAGTGCGCAGTTCGCCTAGAGGAATGGTAAGCTATTGATCGTAAGTAAATGGAGATACCAAGAGAGCATACGCTTCCTTGCGCGATCCATGGCGGGTCACGATATGATTGGAGGCGATTCGCGACTTGGGTATATGTTCTAGATCCGGGATATGAGATAGGTGGAGGCGGCGCTACATTCAGCGCGCGCGGCCTGCTAAGGGATGTATTTCCCTAGAAATTGGTGCTGTAGACAAGGCAACAGAGCCGACATGGGTGCGTCCGTCAAGCCAGGACGGAGTAAATGCGAGGTAACAGGGCCGATTCGTCAACGTTTCGAGATTTGCCGATACCTGATGTTGAGGTTGACAATAACTTACGTTAAGGTACCTACGGCCAGAGAGGTTAGGTCAAGTGGAGGTGGAGGTTGCGGATGCCCTATGACATTTAGGTAGGTACGTACCTGGCCTTGGGTTGCTTCGCGCCTGAGGTGCTGCCTTTACCTTTAGTGTCTTTGCGCCGTGCGGTACCATAGCCCTGTCGCTGGTACTAGCTGTTGGGGCACTCTTTCAATGTGGAGTTTGGAGGCTCCGGCAGCCACGCCCTGGATTGAGTGCCGGAACAATATTCCAGCGACCGTGCTTGCGGGAACTTACCAAAGCCGAGCAGCCTTGCATCAAGAATTCTAGATGCCGAAGTTTATTGCAAGTAGGTACCATCATGCATCTTACCTTAAGGTAGGTAGTACCTACATTGATGAGAAAAGAGCTCAAACTACTCAGATCTTGCATAACTGCCATTGAATACCCTAACAACCTTCTTGATCAATAAATTCAACAATCCGCTTGTTCGCCGCTTAGAGAGCCATAGGCCAGCATCTGTCTCATGTTATAACTCAAACCTGCAAGCTTCACCTTGAATCCATACATGATATGACCATGATCAAATCTCGGCGGAATATATGACGATCATCTTCAGATTTTTTCGCCATGTCCGGCCGAGAACTTGTTCACCTATTAGGCACGAGACATTAGCGAGCTGGGTCTTTTTCTTGTTGTCTATGCCGTGTCTTGCTATCTTTATCCCTTATCAGCCCAGTTACAAAGTGGGCCCTTTGTGGTTTAGACATCTCCGGCGACAATCGCCTAAGCAGCAAACATGATTCGCCCGCAAGCTTCATCTCCTGATAACGACAATCCTTCAACCTCCGCGGATCAGACCAGAGCCCATGCATCCACTCTGTTGTAACTTGCATCTCCTCGCTCAAAACCAGAGGAACACGATATCATGAACCAAGTCTCAGCAGATCCAATGGAGTCCACAAGGGGGCTCCTAGAGCCAAGCGACGGGCAAACGGCTGTCAGATCACCTATGATAGTTGTTATTATACCGCGCCTTTCTGCCTTTTAATCTGAACTTCAATTCAATTCAGTCTGATTCAATTCAGTTCAAACATGCAATCTATCCATCACTTGGTTGTGTAACTACTCTTTTGAAACTATTCACAACTAATTCAGTCCTTCATCACTATGGAGGCCTCATCAACAACAGTCCTGCATAAGGGCCCTGAAACCCCTGAGCCAACGTCTACTCACAGCCTTCCTCCTACACCTCCAGGCACAGCGAAGCCATCTCGAACAGGTAGCTTCCACAACCTACACGAGGCCTCGTCGGCCGAATTACCCAGTATCGATGAGATCAAGCCTTATGCTCTTCCTCCCGAGAGCGGACCAAAGGTTGTCCTCAAGGAAGATCTCAAGACTCCCGACAATTTTGTCCCCAGAGACCCTCGTTTGATTCGTCTTACTGGAGTTCACCCCTTCAATGTCGAAGCCCCCCTAAGCGACCTATACAATGATGGTTTTCTGACCAGCGAAAATCTTCACTATGTCCGTAACCACGGACATGTTCCCAAATGTGAAGACGACGAGATTCTCGACTGGGAATTCGAAGTCGATGGGCTTGTTTCAAACCCTATCAAGATGACCGTACGAGATCTTATCAATGACTACCAGCAATTGACCTACCCAGTAACATTTGTATGCGCTGGAAACCGTCGCAAGGAACAAAACATTGTGCGCAAGACCAAGGGTTTCTCTTGGGGTGCTGCCGGTGTGTCGACTGCTCTCTGGACTGGTGTTGCTATTGGCGATTTGATTGCTGCAGCAAAGCCCAAGCGCGGGGCCAGATATGTTTGCTTCGAGGGGGCAGACAAGCTGCCTAATGGCTACTACGGCACATCCATCAAGCTCAACTGGTGCATGGATCCAAACAGAGGTGTCATGGTCGCACACAAGATGAACGGCAAGACACTGCATCCCGATCATGGCAAGCCAGTTCGTATCGTCATCCCTGGTCAAATTGGTGGTCGAAGTATCAAGTGGCTCAAGAAGATCACCGTCACTGAAAAGCCCAGCGATAACTGGTACCACATCTATGACAATCGTGTCCTGCCGACCATGATCTCACCCGAGGAGAGTGCAGACTTGCCCGAGGTATGGAAAGATGAGAAATACGCCATCTACGACCTGAACACAAACAGTGCAATCTGCTATCCCGCCCACGAAGAGACGCTTTCCTTGGAGAACGCTCCAGCAAGCTACAATGTGCGAGGATATGCGTACGGTGGTGGCGGAAGACGTATCACAAGGGTAGAGGTCACTCTTGACAAGGGCAAGACTTGGAAACTAGCCAACATCCGATACCACGAGGACGACTACCGCAATGCTCCTGAGGGAGACACTCTATATGGTGGACGAGTCGACATGTGGTGGCGCGAGACATGCTTCTGTTGGTGCCTCTGGGACATCGACATTCCCCTAGATGATCTGAAGGGCGCAGACGACATCATGATGCGCGCAATGGACGAGTCCATGAACGTGCAGCCCCGAGACCTATACTGGAGCGTCCTCGGCATGATGAACAACCCCTGGTTCCGCATTGTCATTCACAAGGAAGCCCATGGACTTCGCTTCGAGCATCCTACACATGCTACTTTGAAGATCAAGGGTTGGATGGAGCGTGTCAAGGAGGCTGGTGGAAACCTTACCAATGGCTACTGGGGTGAGAAAGCACCCGGTGAAGCAGAAGAGGTGGTAGTGAAGGAGCCCCCGAAGCAGATCGTCATGACCAACCCCCAGATCAACCGCAAGATCAACATTGAAGAGCTCAAGGCTCACGGCGGGGAAGACGAGCCTTGGTTCGTCATCAATGGCGAGGTATATGACGGTACCCCCTACCTCTCAGGCCATCCTGGCGGTGCAGCATCCATCTTTGGTGCAGCCGGTCAAGATGCTACTGAAGAATTTATGGCTATTCGTAAGTCCTTACTCAACAATATCCTAAAAGTCATTTGCCTGTTTACTAACATTTGCATCTCCAGACAGCGAGAATGCCAAGGCAATGCTGCCCACTTACCACATCGGCACCCTCGACGAAGACTCCCGTGCCATTCTCAGCGGCGACGCAGATACAACGGCAGATGCTTCAAGTCGAGAAGTTTTCCTTCAGGCGAAGACCTGGAGTAAAGCCATCCTCACGAAGAAGACAGACATTTCACCAGACACAAAGATCTTCTCCTTCAAGCTCGACCACGAGAACCAGCAGATCGGCCTGCCCACCGGTCAACATTTAATGATGCGTCTGCGCGACCCTGCCACACGTGATGCCATCATCCGCTCCTACACACCCTACTCTGATGGCACAGACCGTGGCCAGCTGGAAATTCTCATCAAGATCTACTACGATACCCCTCAACGTCCTGGTGGTGTCATGACACAAGCGCTCGACGCCCTCCCCATCGGCCACTGGGTCGACTTCAAGGGTCCCATAGGCAAGTTTGTCTATCAAGGCAATGGCCTCTGCACCATCAACGACAGGGAGCGCCGTGTTCGCCGCTTCATCATGGTTTGTGGTGGTTCCGGCATCACCCCCATCCGCCAGGTACTCCGCGCCGTGATGCAAGATCCTGACGATCCAACGCCCTGTCTTGTCTTCAACGGCAACCGCGGCGAGGCGGATATTCTCTGCAGGGAGGAGCTCGATGAGTTGGAGGCGGCCAATCCTTCAAGGTGCCGCGTCGTCAACGTCCTCGCAGAGCCGCCACCAGTGTGGAACGGTGCTACAGGATTTGTGAACCAGGCATTGGTTCCTGCGCAGATGGCTCTGCCCAAGGCAAGCGGTGAAGGTGACGAGTTGATTCTTATGTGTGGACCTCCACCGATGGTAAAAGCCGTTGAAGCCGAATTTGTGGGTATGGGTTTCAAGGCTGACGATTTTGTCGTCTTCTAAACGATTTGATGGATGATATGATGGGCTTACTTAGTCGATGTGGGCCGTATACGTATTTAACGAAGGTTACTTTACAGGAAGGCGTAGTAAAGGCGTTTATAAGGTAGATCATTCTGGTTTTCATTAACAGTTATATAAACCTATAAGAGTCTAGAGACGTATATAAGAATCTTATGATATACACACACTTCCGAAAATCAACCTTTTGTGCAATTATGTAGACACGCTATCGCCTGGACAATTTAAGAAACGAAAATGACTCCTAGTCATGACATCGTAAAGTAGTATAAGAACATGGTACATCGGAAGCGAGCCATTAAGCGTTCGAATTAGTGTCCTCCCTCAGAACCCCCTTCGGCGCCAGCACTCTCTCCGTGAGGAGGATCAGGGTAGTAGAAGGCGGCAACGGCGATGGCAACGTAGAGAACGATGAGCAGGAAACCTTCAAGATAGTTGCTCTTCTGGTCCTGAAGGAATCGTCCAACGGTAAGGATAGCGAGGATAAGCATGACGAGGTCGAAGACAGCAAAGTTGAGATCGAGACCCTTGTTGAGACCCCAGCTAACGATGACGGCAAGAGGTGCGTTGAAGAGAGCTGTTTGGAGGGTGGCACCAAGAACGTGAGACATGGCCAAGTTGATCTGATTGTCCCAAGCTTCATCAATGGCAGTAAGATGCTCGGCGAGCTTCTCAACCAACGGCACCAATATGAGGCCCATGAACGCATCTGAGACATCCCCTCTTTCAATGACAGGCTCAATCTGCATGACGAGAATAACCGCGGTCCAAGAAACAAGGCCCACGGAGATAACCAAAGCAATGATGCACTCGGTCAAGGTAAGCTTGGCCTTGGCTTGATCCTTGTGCTTGTCTCGGTCATTATGTTCGTCCTGCTTAAATACAGCCTCGTAAATACCGTGGTGAGTTCGGGCCTGGAAGAAGACGTAGACGAGATAGGCGATGATGAGGAGAACAGAGATGATGCGCGAGATCTGCAGGGTCTTGTGATCAAGGTTTGCGGCGGTAAGTGTCTGGCCATTACCAACTCCGTACTCAAAGACTGTAGGTAGAGCTAGAACAACACCACTGTAGACGGGTTAGTTACTGAGTAGTTTGAAAGAATAATTGTAACTTACGCAGTCAAGAGCAAGCCACTTCCGGCCTCACTGATCGCCTCACTGAAAACCTGCTCGTCCTCCAACATGCCACCAACGAAGAAGCAGGCACCTAGACATAAGAGCATGGTAGCAAGAATTGAACCCAGAATAGCAGCCTTGATAACGTAAAACATGTCCTTGGAGAGAAGGACCATGAACAGAACGATTTCGACGATGGAGCCAATACTAGAGAGTATGTAAGCATATGCGTATATGCATAGGAATAGGATGGAGAAGACATACGTGATCTCGGTAAGAACGCCCAAGACGTGAGGCAGCTTGCGTGCGAGCTCTTGGCCAGCAAAACCAATCATGTTGGCACAGGGAATCATGGCGATATAGGCCAGAGAAAAGATGGTGACATGGTTATCGGGCATAGCATCTGGTATATGTCAGTCAACCAGCTCCCATGGATCGTGACTGGGTATTGTAGAATACGCACATCGAACAGCAATGGCAGCAGGAACAAAAGGCCATAGAAAGTTGCAGAGCAAACTGGCTCGACTGGTCGATCTGAATGAAATCTTGGAAAAGTGAATGGGATGAAAGCCCTTTCGGCCACTCTCGCCCTCAGGCTTGATATAACGCGACATCCTGCTGTCTCCCTGTTTCCCTCTGCCTCTCTTGTAGTCGCCGTATGTGTTGGGCACAGGAAGAGTGCGGTCGTCGGACGAGACTCGTCGCCTGTCCCTGTCCCTGTCGGAGGGATTATATGAGCGACGCTGGTGAGAGCGTGAAGAGGAGCGTTCGCGAGGCATGTTGGCTAAATACTAAAGTAAAGTATTGCCAATTTCTGAGTGTAGGCCTAGACTGGGGGCTTGTGAGAGGGAGCCAGACCGCCTCGTGAATAGCGTCGGGTGGTGGTGATAGGCTTAAGAGACAAGATCAAGAAAAGGAGCTTGGATATAAGAGATATAAGAGAAAGAGGGAACCAGGAAATCACTTGGCATCCAATCAGTACTATAAACCGCCAAGGGAAGAGCAAGCCAGAGGCCAAGACGACGACGCCATGTGGCATAAGCCTGTGTTATCTGTTTCACCCCCCTCCCCTAACCTCCCTAGATCTCTTCATCATCAAGCTAAAGGGTCTCTGCGAGTCTGTATCTCCCAGTAAACAAATGATCCCTGAAGCAATTAACCAATGAGACAGCGTCGGCATGATCAAGATGCGGTCACAGACAATGTCCTTGCCCTGCCAAGTTTCAGTGGATTACCGTAGCAGGGCCAAGCCGGGCCCAACCGTTAATTTGGGGGGAGATTGCTTGGCAGCAACTTGAATCCACCCTAGCCCAGCTACGTCACTGTAGCTGTGCCGCTGTACAAACGACATCATTATACAGGTCATCCCCTGTAAGTTTGTCTAGCGTGTATTCACTCTATAAGGGATATCTAAAATATATACTAACTTTTCCCTATTTTAGTATATAATTAATTAAA
>JAPERM010000077.1:0-109271 GCA_030411635.1 Fusarium sp. MBC 119
CGTATATGACTTCTTCTTCTGAACGGGATCGTAGCGCGGGACCCGGAATGTAATCGCAAGAAACGAGAGGTTCGAGTGAAGCTAATCCTTGATATCTCTTCAAGGCTTTGGAGAGCAGCCAGTATCAAAACAGGTAAGCGAAGTTATTGTTTGGCACAATCAATTCCTTTATGCTCAACTAGGTCGGAGCGAAATATTCGTCACCCTCGAAGCTCATGTGATCGGAAAGCCTATCATTGTCTCATGTTGCGGATCAATATGCAGTCAGCTTTTAGTGATATTGTCTTAGAGTTTACTGCAGTATTCGTTCGTGAGGCGTGACAAGGTATGAGTCACCAAAACAGCCACTAGGTCTAGTCCTTAAAAGGCTGTGGGAGGGCAATCTAGCATGGCACAAAGAAAAAAGATCTGCTAATTGGGTAAAACGAGTCACTGGCATGCAATAACTTTCGTCCAACTAGAGGGTTATCCTAGGCATTGCTCTGCCCCATGTTCCGCCCAACCATTTGGGCCATTTCAGTTCAAAAGCCAACACGGATACCTGTGCAAGAAGCTTTATACTCATCAATAAGAGGTCTCTCCCACACGAGTTCAACCTCATGCTGCCTGATGTACTTTGTTTCCTTGAACAGCTTCCACCCAAAAAAAAATGTGCAGACAGCTAGAAGCTGCATGGCATAGTTGGCGAAAAGCGATCGACCGAAAATGTAAAGAATGAGGTGTAACCGTAACAGAGAAGGATAACCACATGGATAACGACAGCAATCCAGGCACCATAGGGCTGGAAACGGCCATATTATGATCTTGTACTGCTATCCACACCCTGAGCGTTGAAAGTTGCATGGCAGTTAAAAAATGTCACACTCCTAGAGACGACCGCTACAAGGTAAATATCGACTAAGACAGGATCGTTATAAGCGCACACGATAGAAACAGCGAAGGATGCGACGATGAAAAAGATACAAAAGCGCTAATACACGGTAATAAAGGTATTTTTGATAAAGATTCTGGTACGCTTGACTTCGGCAGATCCCTTCGAGATGAAGTCTAGGACAACGATAGTGAATGAGGCGGACCACAAAGTGGCAAGGAAGTCCTGATTGCTTGATGGGGTGTAACCGAATGTTATTGGTGTGAGTTTCGATAGAGTCGGTTGCCTGTAGACCTTGCGGTTTCTCTTGTATCAATGTGTGGTCATTCTCTCTGTCACGTTCTGATTTGGTGCCCATGATTGCTTCTGATTCGGTAGTCTGTGAAATACCTCATTACTGTTCCCTCCAAGACACTACATGCCGATTCATTGTGTTGTGGTACAAGTCTCTCCCAACACCACTGCCGTCATCGCGGACGAATCCAAGAAATTTGCCTCGTCCTCTTGAATGATAGATGCTACCTCAGCGTCCTTGTACTTTGCAAAGAAAGCCTCAAAGGTGGCCTTCTCCTCAAACACCAACTCAGATACCACATCATAACTGAAATGCTCCTGAGTCCCTACTAGGACGCTAGCATGATAGGGCTCCTCATTCTCACGATTAAGGTAGCGTCGTGTGTGCGATATGGGGAAAAGAAGGCCAAATGTCTGCTTGAGGAAAGGGATATGAGTGTTTTCTAGGTGACTTTTAAATTGAGCCGGAGTAAGACCCTGCTTGCGACGTGCGAAAAGTAGGACAGTGAAGGTCATGATTCGTTAAGGTGGAATGCTGAAGACAGAAAGACTTGCTGGGCGTAGCACTGGATGTATTGCGATGTGCGTGATGAAAGTGCGTGAAGAAAAATATGAGCGAAGAAAGACAAAGAAGAAGCGGGGGGAGAGGACGACTAAGCATTATGAGATCAATCCTCACACCTGTTCCAAGGATACACACCTGCTTTTCAGTGCTTGAAGACTAGCTTATCAGCGAGTCTTCCTATTGGGCACCAGGCACCTTACTGTGACTATGCCGTACGCCAATTAGATATCAGAAAGGCGGGTACAAATTTTAAGCTTACCATGTATGAGAACTCATCGTTTCTGCTTATTCTGTCTCAATTACGTCATTTGGTGAGAATATATCACTCCATATCAGGGCACCTACTGAGCGGTTAAACCTCAGGACTATTCGTTGGCAAAGATCTCCGGAGGTCTCGCCTAATGTCCCCGTCAAGAACTTCCCCTCTCGATATGAACTTGCTCCAGGCCCTGCTTGATGATGAGTAACGAGGGCTTGTGGGATGGTCTGTCGCTGAGGCTGGGGGTCTTACTGGGAATTTAGACGCTATCTTTGTCCCCGTTGGTCTTCAACAAGTGCAACTCGATCTCGTTCCAAAGGTCCGAATCTACAATCATACTAAAGTGGTGTAATGCCACGTCAAGCGTCTTAAGCTTGGACAGAGCCAAGGAGACTATTGGAAACCCTGAAGAGCTCACTGTTTATTGCATTCTTCTAGCAAGACATGGTATTTAGAAGAGGTCTAATCAAGAACAGTGGCAATGGTATGTATCAGTCCGCCATTGAGGATAACATGACTTTTCCAACTTCTCAAGGAAGAACCAGAATCCTCAAGCCCGTTCTGATAGTGTAGAATTCGAGGCGGCACAAGATGAAGGCGTTCTCTCTGTCGGGCCTTTTTTCTGGGTTCCTTGTCTCACTGTCCATGGGTACAATAACTGCTCAGTGCCAGTCACTGCTAATGTGTTTAAAGGGTCTATCTCTGGCGATAAGGCTCGGAATTAGGTGATTCCACTGGTGGATTTGTTACAGGAAGGCCAGATATTGGACTAAACTATCAATCTTAGGTCTTTTTGCTCTTGAAGGTTGAGATATCATCAGTTGTGACCACTAAGTCAGAGAATGTTATAAGGTACCCGGAACGTCAATCCATAAATAACTCAATGGAACTGGGCAACGGTAGGCGCTCACATTTCAAGGTTAGATGGATTCATTCACTGGGTTTTAGGAATGGTTATCAATATGTCTGGAATATCCGAGGCTTTTATGGGATCTGCAAAAAGAATCAGGAAGGACACAAGTCACAAAGTCTCAATATCATTAAATCGCGAGAACGCATTGAAACATCACCAACCCACCTGTGAGGGGTCAAGATGGCAATGGGTAAAAACGCAAGTAACATCCAACTCTTTTTGGATAATAAAAAACATAGTATCCTCATTCATCTCAGGCATATGATTTGGACGAATAATGTCATGATACGTACCCACAACCGTTCACAGTCTGGCCCACATTCGACGCTAGTTCTGTATTTTCTCCTTTCAGCCAAGCGCCAGGTATTCATGTGAGCAATACCCGTGGGCATCTGCATCTCTATTGGATCAAATATCGTGACGCGAAGCTTGTGCAAGCCTCCTGGTTAACTCAATGCGCCCTAACCTTGGGCTACCAACGTGTATCTATTGGTTGTCGAATAGATTTACCCAGACATACACGGGGAAGCGTCATGAATCAGTTAAATCAGTGTCAGATCTCAACTAAGAGTACGTCATAATTTACATCTTATTGCAAGTCCCTCCAGTCAACTTTGGACTTGAGTCTGGGTATAAATAGACGTCCATGAGACACGCATCCTCAAGAATATCTACGATCTCAAACACACTCTTGCAACCATTGTACTCGCCTACGCTTTATCAAACTTCCCACTTTATTAAACGAAATGGCACCTAATGAAGTAGAGGCCAACGGTTGGACCGCTGTACCCGTCAGCGCCAAGGAAATTAAGGACTCGGTCGGACAGCTTGGAACCACACGCACCTACACTGTCCAGGACATCGTTTTCCCTTCTGAAGATAAACTTGTTTCTGAAGCCCAAGCCTTCGTCAGGGCGCGTTTGAGTTCAGAGGCTTATAACCACTCTATGCGGGTTTTCTACTGGGGTAAAAAACATCATTGGGGTTTGATATTTTTAAAAAATCTTACTAAGTCTTCGAGCAGGATCGATCATTGCCAAACGTTTGCTGCCCAAGCATGCAGAGGTGCTGTCTCCATCTACATGGGCGCTAACATGCCTTCTACATGATATTGGTACCGCAGAAGCTTACTTCACTTCGACTCGCATGTCTTTTGATATCTATGGTGGTATCAAGGCAATGGAGGTGCTTAAAATTTTCGGTGGAAGTGCCGATCAGGCCGAGGCAGTCGCCGAAGCTATCATCCGTCATCAGGATATGGGCGTGGATGGCACTATCGCCTTCCTTGGCCAGTTGATTCAGCTCGCCACCCTGTATGATAATGTTGGGTCGTACGAAGGCATAGAAGACTTTGGCAGCTGGATTGACGACACCACTCGGGATAATATTAACAAAGCATTCCCACGTCACGGTTGGTGCTCTTGGTTTGCCTGCACGGTCCGCAAGGAGGTGGCCAACAAGCCTTGGTGCCACACTACGCATATCCCTCAATTTGATAAGAAGATGGAGGCGAACACTTTGATGAAGCCGTGGGAGTAATCAAGAATAGATGATAGGTGCCTATTAATAGATAGATACGACCGTAAATAAATCTTTATCCAGAGTTAATGCTGAAGTCTTATCTATGCTGCTACGCTCCATGGCTCTTCGGACGTCAGAATTGTACGAGGACAACGTGTCAAGGGATGGTGCAGAAAAGAATTTTGCAAATTTTCGTGCCAAGGCTTCCATGACGAATTTTGCAGGAATTTTTGCCACATTGAGATAGAAAACGAAATCGGCACTGATCATGTCTGTAATTTTCCCTTTGTAAATTTCATGTTCAGTGTCACATCCGCGTCTTGTTCTGTTCTAGCGTCAGATCTATACATGGAACTAGTAATTTCACACTAAACTGAGAATGGTAAATAACTGAACTTTTGTGGGCTTCTTGCGCAACTAACCAATGAGTGTCCATTGTTTGATACATGCTGATGACGCTGTGCTCGGTGCTCGCGGAGAAGAATGAATCTCATGGATATGGACCTTTCCACAAACATGTCACTGAGCCAGAACCGCGATGCTTGCAAACGTTCAAGCTTTTTGATACACGCAACAGATACGCTCTCATGACTCAACCACCGAGTCGAAAGTGCTGGAGCTGCAAGCAACGCCGCCTCAAGTGCGACGGAGGTGTGCCCCACTGCCTGAAATGTTGGAGCCATGGTGTTGAGTGTCTTGGCTACAAGAAACCCCTGGTTTGGGTTCAGGGAGTGGCTCGGCGAGGGCCTATGAAAAATCGGACGTTTGGCGATCAAAATCCACAGCTTTCGCAAACTTCGTTCCAGGGACCAGTGTCAGTTGTCCATCACCAGAATGAACAGTTGACAAGACCGTCTGCAAATAATCCGATGCCAGTGATCCTTGTTGATCCTTTACTCAAGGATTTAAGTTACACATCCAGATTCTTTGTCGACTATTGTTAGTACTAGCTCACTTCTGTATTAAAAGTCGGCCACTGATGTATCTAGTCTCAAAACGCATTTGCCCAACCCTGGTACTCCAGGATCAGTCGGACAACCCATACCGTAATGTCATTCCCTGGATCAATATACCAACCGTAGCAAGCGCTATAATGACAGTATCATCCTGTCACTATATTCAGTATATCACGAACTGTCCTTTGGCGGACTTGTTACCACAAACCAGAAGTAGAACAGATCCGTTGACTCAATCGAAGCGTGATTCTGCCAGTCTGAACACGTCCAGTGGATCAATAGTGAAGTACTATTTACGATCCAAGGATCATTCTCTGAAGTTGGTCTCGGCAGCATTAGCCACAGATAGAACTACTCAGGATCATCAGTCCTTGCTCATCGCCGTTGTCCTCCTCGCTTTCCTGGACATTTTTGAGAGTGGGTCTGGCGCTTGGAGCTTTCACATTGAAGGTGTCAAGAAGATGCTTGAAGCTGGGGCCATGACGGGTGCTTCTGCTTGGGATAATAACCTTCAGAACCTACTCCAAGAGGCTGCCATGTAAGTGATCCTGTGTCAAGATCTATTTCAATATTCGTCATTTGAGACACTAAAAGGTGTTATACAGGCTTCAAACATTTGGCTCTTCTCTTGCAAAGCCTGGTGTTTTAACCAGTGCGTCCACGCTATCTTCAATGCGATCTTCAGCTTTCTCCGCCGTTACGCCAATTGGATGCCCTGTCGAAATTCTATCGACTATTGAGATATTTGCCTCACAGAGGCGGCATGACTGTGTTTTTGCTGGGAACAGCACCAACTTCACCGTCCTTGAGGATACGTTGCATCGGATGCGCTCTTATGATATTGTGTCCTGGGCTGTGCATAACACCACGGAATCTTCGAAAGTATCGTCCGAAGATTTGATGCGTCTTGGTACTATTTGGAAGCTTTCCGCCGACATTTACGCCTGTCGTAGTCTTGCCTGCCTTACCGGGTGTAATTTCACCTCTGAGTCACTACAGGTTCAAAATCTCATAGCAGAGTACGCATTTCTCGAGCGAGAGAATGATGAGCTAATTAAGTGCCTCATATGGCCCACATTCATTGCTGGAGCAGCGAGTACAAGCCACGATGCTAGAGCTTGGGTGCTCAAAACCTTAGATAGGATCTGGAACACTGGGCATTGTGCCAACACCAGAAATGCTGCCAAGGTTTTAGGCAAATTGTGGGAGAAACACGACCAGGCGAACCTCAGTTCTTCGCACCCACATGACACTTCTAAGCTCCCCCCAGTTGATCCTGGCTGGGACTGGCTTAGTGAGCTATCGCGGCTGAAAGGTTCTTGGCTTTTTGTGTAGAGAACATCATTCAATATTCTGGTTTGCAGCCGTGATTGAACCATGCTGAGTTTCATAATTTGACAGCTTTAATTTGCGAGGCCGCATAGTTATGGATCTCGTCAGAGCATTTACGCGTGTTTGCCGCCGGTGTTTTCAAAACCGACATTGCGAGTCTATGATGCCTAAGTACGCAGGTTTCTTGGTGTTGGAAACAAGAACAGTATATAGTAACACATACAGAATCGAATCATATTATAGTGTATGTTTTTGCGATTCCTCCATCTCCGACATTGGAGTCATCATCCTGGTAAGCCTCATATCAACAAGGGATAACGTAGGTGACGGGAACGGGAGCAATTGCAACTTCCCATGCGCACAGTGTTGAAATTTGAAGTCAATGATCGATCGAAATAAGGACGATATGAGAAAGGGGAAACAGTCGAACACAAATGGAGGAGGTTGGGGATTCCAGCATAGCAAGCATACGATCGGATCAACGTATATCCGCCGCGTCAACAGACAGCTCAAACAAAACGGCATAAAAAGACAAGTTTCCTCTAGTTTTTGGTTATGATTCTCGTGTTCAAAACCCTGGATTGATAGACTGAAGCTTTGAAAACCTACCTTTCTTTTTTTTTCTTTTTCTTTTTTTTTTCTCGGAATAGTTCCGAGGAAGAGGCGCATTATAAAGCATACATCGATGGGTCCCAGCTACAGTATGGAAATCAACAACCAACGAATACTTAGTCCTAACACCGCTATACAAGGGGGCAGTTCTTCGAAGATAACAATCTTCAAAGCCAAAATATTCGTTATCCTCGTCTCTGTCACTTTGTCGAAAACTTGTATCTACATGCTGTTTCTTCGATTGCAGTGAAAGCCTGGCTTGACTATCTGGTTACCCTATTGCCAGGGATGAACTTGAGGCGTCATTTTCATGTGGAGTAGAATGACGTCTTGGACTTGACAGGGGCTACCAGACCAAGTTCCTTAGTGTCGCGCTAAAGCCTGGACTATGTAAGTCGTAATTACAGATTTCTGGGGTTCGTATCTGAATTGCCAAATCGAGCTTCCTCAGTGCACATCAGCTGAAGATCGGACTGCTTGAAAATGCCTGTTCCGGACTTGACACTTGATAAACCCACCGAATGCCAAGGCGCTCGCTCTACTTGGTTTTCCACAATCATACCTTCACTGCAAATAGCGCTTGCAAGTAATACTAACTCAAGAAAACATCATGAGCTTCGAATTGGTCACGTCGTATGAGCGGCCGTTGCTGCGTCCGCTTGTCTTGCCTGCCAGCGATTCTACGCAAGAACCGAAGGGTCTTAGATCGGATACACAATCCTCCCAGTCGCACTTGTGGCATGCCTCAACACACATCTTCGACGGAACTGGTGACCGTGACGAGTCTCCTGCATGGCCTCCAGCTAAGTTCAACGATGACCCAGCGAACATACCCAGCAACGAAACATATGATATCCCATATAATGCCGGAAGTGCGAAAAGCAGCAATACTGGATTCCAGCTGTACGCAAACCAGGATAAAGAACAGGTGACTTCGAAGGTGCCATCACCTAGTCTTGTCGCCAAGCGCTATGTTCCAACCCACACAGCGAAAGGTTTCGGACAGGGCATAACGCTGCTCACACTGACGGGAATGGGAGTACCTAAGGAGGTGAGACAAAGATCCTTTCGTCAGTTCAGCACGAAGTTGACCTTTGAGCAGATGTTCGAACCCATGATAGAGAATCTACTTCCTCTGCTACAAAAACGCGAGGTTAAGGTAGAAGAGATTTGGGCTATTGATATGCCTCTTAGCGGCGAAACTGCCCAGATGAACCTGATCGGCTACTTCTACGGTCTGCTCACCTTAATGCTTCGACACTCATGTTTGATATACTAAACGATGCGCAGCCAACGAAAAGGATATTACTCGCGACCTCCTTCTCTTCGTCACAGCCTACCTCCCGATTCACCCTGGACAAGACTTGCCAAGGCATCTTCAGCCTCGCAAGCCGACATCCCAACCTCGTCAACCCACACGGCAGAACCTTCACGTCATTGCACACAGCCTCGGCGCTCAAGCTGCAATTCTTGCATCAGTTCACGCCCCAAGCATATTCAGTAGCCTGACGGTAATTGACCCAGCCATGATTCCTGCTGGCAAGATCAACGATGCTATGGCCAAACTTCCCAAAGAGGTTCTTTGCCTCGGCCTCTCAGAGCACTTTGCCGACCACGCATCTGTCAAAAAAGAACTGCGCGAAAACAAACGCACTCGAGGTTGGGACGACAAGGCGGTGCAAATGTTTTCAAAGTATGGCGTGGTGCCAGACGGGAGCGGCAAAGGGCTTAGGCTGGCTGGCCACCCGCGCCTCGAATGGGCACTGTACTATGACAAGCAAACACCCGCAGAGTCCTATGATCGTTTGACGGATATTAGCGTCCCTTTGCATGTGATCATGCCCGCAAGACCTTTTGCTGTACCGCCCAAGATGTTTGAGGCTGATATCCGCAAGATAAAGCAAAAGACTAAGGTGCGATGGATACAAGGGACTACACATCAGATTGTGTATGAGAAAATGGATACATGCACGAATTTTGCGGCAGACTGGCTGACAGAAATGGCTGGCGAGACAAAGGCTCGTCTGTAAGTGCAGTCATAGCCTTGGTAGACTTCCTCCATGTTACTGTATGATTGGCTTATTTTCGACAATCTTCTGCAAGTAAACTATATCGTATCTAGATGTACTTGTCTCTATACCCGCACCATCTATCAAGTCTATCTTAAGTCTATAGAAACCATGCACCTGTCGACGTAATTACCAAGTTGATACCCTCTTAGCCTTCACAAACAATCCACCCGCGGGTCGAGCAGTTAGTCCACCTTTGATATCGAGGTTGCCCTCATCCATCAAGGCTTTGCTACACAACTCGAACTCAAAACTTCCAACCCATCCAGCCAATAAACAAGCCAATTCTGCCTTGGCAAAATTCTGCCCGATGCACGCTCGTGGCCCATGTAAGAAAGACAGAAACCCGTACTTGCTAGATGCGCCTCCGTACGCACTGGTGCTGGGAGACTTGGTGCTACTTTCTTCATCGCTCATACCGTCGTCGTTTTCATCATGCTGCTCATATAGCCATCTGTCTGGATTGAAAGTATGCGCATCTGGGCCCCAAAAACGTGGATTGCGATTTGTAGCCCAAGGCGCGATGACGATGCGTGTCCCCTTGGGGATGAATCGGCCGACTATGGTCGTATCGTGATCTGCTTCTCGGAGAGTTTGTGGAACTGGAGCATAGAAGCGGAGAACCTCGTTGCATACAGCTTGCAGATACGGCATTGAGTCAATGTCGATGCTGGAGATCTTTGATTCAGTTGCAGCTGTCAAGGATGGCAGCCGTTGATGAATTTCTCTCCTTAGTCGTTGCTGTACATCGTTATGTTGAGCAAGCAAATAAACGCCCCACGTGAATGCAGATCCTGTGGTATCGTGGCCTGCAAGAAGTGTTAGCTCTTGTGATTCCCTGGGCGGATAGCTTCTCCAACCGGAGTAAAGACAACTCACCAGCCGCAAGCAATGTCATAGCCTGGTCAACTAGTCCATCATCTGTAAATGTACCCGTCCGAATGGCTGAAGACATGATATCTATAGCGTCCCAGTTCTTTTTAGCCACTTTCCTCTGCTTAGACTCAATTGTCTCTCTGCAGACCTCGCGGATTGACCGAGCTGCTTGGCTGATATCTGAGTTGAGCTTGATAGGCAGGGCGGTCAGTACCCACGCTGGCACTAGGCTCTCAATAAAATGTAGCATGCGAGCTTGTTGTGACGGCTGAAAGACGACATTGTATATCTGTACCAGCTTGTTGTTTTCGTCTTGTATTGCACCAAAGTCCTTCCCTAAACCTGCTATCCCAATGAGGTCAAGGGTGACTCTCGAAGCCCAACTCACCATCTCTATCGTCTCATCGCCGGTCTTAGCCTTGTCTGCTGTGATTTTATCAACCATTTCCCTGGTCTTGTTCCAGAAAATTGGATATAGCGCCTTGATGTGCCGTGGCGCAAATGCAGGATTTATGCTTCGTCTCTGTGCTTTGTGCGTGTCGCCTTCAGATAGAATGAGACCTAGGCCAAGAAAACGCCCTGCCGTCTCTCTAAGACTGGCTGGCTTTGGAAACGAAGAGCTCTTCGTGACAAGAACCTCGTGTAATGCCTCTGGAGATGTGAGGACGATGCGTTCTGCGTTGAAGAAGCCTAGGTATCTTAGTAGACCGTTATTAGGAACAGCCTCGTTCCTAGACAGATACACTTTGAGATGGCCGTGATTAGGGGGTAATGCGTTGAGATTGACTTACCATTCCCTTACTGGAGAACAGTACGGTTCTTGGTACAGACGCATCCCATGGCCCCAAAGCCAATGACTGCCTCGAGGCGTGGGCACATGCCGGAGGGTCGACAGGAACCGAGGACGGATGAGAATCGTATAAAGGCACAAGAACACAATTTCCAACCATAACGTCCCTAAAAATCCTCCTAGAAAAGTGAGACGCCGATTCTCTCCGTGTAATAAAGTAAGTAGGTAGCCAGCAAGGGCAGCACTGGCCAGGCAAATTTGCCATGCGCTTATCATGGCGTTTGTATATTAACGACTTCTTGAAGACACTGTCCGATGAATGACAATAGTAAGAGAATTGTGCCTACACTAGGGGCACAGTAATAAATCTGTCGTGGTCGCTTTGAAACCTGCAGACGTCATTTAATAGGACCACATATCCTTTCAGCTCTGAGACGATCAGAGCCAAGTTGCAGGGGTACACGATATGATTTCCATTTACGGAACCTGGGGACCTGGTTCTAGTGGCATTTGAGCTTCGTTTTTGCACTAAGCTGTGCCGTATAGCCAGAAATACTGTGGGACCCTGACGCAATTACGGAGCCCATCCTTAGCGACTACTTGTCCTTGTTAATTCCTTAGCATTCCTCAGCGGGTTTGTCATAGCTCTTGGATAGAGGTTACTCAAGACCATGTACAGGCATGGTAAGGGCCTAGACAGGCACACCAGTCGCTCGTTTAGGCGGATGGACCCTGGAGGGGTTTTTATAGACGAAGACAAAGAACGGAAATTGCTGTTGTTGATCCTCTCTTGCGAAAGGGCTAGAGGAAATGACAAGACTTCCATTTCGCAGTCCTGCGACCCGTACTAGAGAGCAGGGGTCAGCCGCAAGCCGAGGTTGTCAATCACCATAGGAGAAGCGGCCAGAAGCCAGCTACAAATGAATGTTCGACTAGGTCTTTAAATTCAAATGATAGTCGCTTTAAAAAGAGAACTCTCGCGTTGAGGTACTAGAAGGGTACGAAGTCGAGTTTTCCATTGACAAAAGGGTAGGCCTGCTTGGTGGAATATAAAATCGCTGATGCAGAAGATCTTCATACCATAGGTAGCAAGTGTGTTCACTTGGTCATCTGTGTGGGTAATGTGAAACATCCGGGTTGTGTCTTCAAATCTGCAATCCCGGTTTCCGGAATTACGAGAATCGGTTTTACGTTTTTCAGCCTTGTGGATCTCTGATACATGCCAGTGACCTCGAAGTATTAACAATCTCAAAATCCGGCCGAAAAGAATATGGAACTCCAAACTGAGACTATGCTAAGATCACTAGATGAAAGAGGTGTGTAATCCCGGCGAAGAGCACAACGGAATCGCACCGACGGATATCATCGTCATTTTATTAATATCAGTGAAATCCCCGTTCGTCCATCAGCTAGATTGCGGCCTGTGATAGCAATGGTATGTCAGTCTGAGGAAGTCGTTAAATTGCTCTATAAATTGGTAACGGGACATCGATCAACGATGCTAATGTAATGCCGGAGCCAGATAAAAACGGGTTTCCGATCAGTCATAGTAGGGAGGCCCTTTCTAGAATAGTAATATAATTCCGGCCTACAAGTACAGTGGGATTCCAGTCCTTGAGATCTCGGAATACGAGAGCAACGGGAAACCGACATATTTTTATAACCAAATTGCAATCTGCAATCATAGCGAAAATACAGTCTCACACGGCAACGCAACTACTGTCTATAGAACTAATGGGATTCCTTCCGTGATATTCCCCAGGAGAGCCGATACGCATTAGCAGTAGATTCCCAGTTTACCATAGCTTGAGTATTCAACCTAAGATGGGAATAGAATTTACTTATGTGACAGGAGTGAGTTTTCGTTTTGGACCCATAATTGAATTCAAGGTTTTGACAGTGATAAATACCCGCCCGATTTTAGGGATCGGGTTTCCGGTCTCGGAAAGGATCCCAGCCTGATATAAAACCTCAAACGGTGATAACATTCTGACCCTTCTAATTGTCCCTATCTATAAAAACCATGGTTGGCGTCTTGCATATATCTTGTTTGATCATAGGGAACCCTTTCTGCCTCTGATAGATTGAATGTACCCAACCTGTCCTTTCACTGTAACCTTCTAAATTTGGGCTCAATCGTGTTCAGTAACCTCTATATCAGTAGCTTTTCTGCGGATCTCTCGTCTCTCTTCACTCTCTTGTTCGTACGCTGGAGTATACGTGTATTTACTAAAGCCTAGAAATCCCGATGGTGTCACCGTAATCCCTGTTCATGGATTTCCTAACTCGCAATCCCCCAACATTAAGACCAAACACAAAATGAATTCGCCATCTACATGGTTTAAGACCCACTGAACATGCTGAACCACCTTGGGTATCAATAATAATACAGCTATGCTATCCTTCCATCAGGACTACTGAATTTGCTATGGGCTTTAAAAAATGCGTAAGGGTATGCCTTCAACCTTGGTAAAGAGCATGTTTCTTCCACTAGCATATTGTAATCCTGGAGAGACATTCACGAACTGGCTCTGGTCATGTTCAACGTCTATTTCAAACTCTCCGTTTCCGCGTTCCCGACACATTTTATATCCGAAAACCAGACAACTCCCGGGTATCAGAGCCGGGTATTCTTAGAATGCATTTTCGGAAATCAAAGACTTGGCCCTACAAGGCTGTAAGAAGTTCACTTGTAATGTATAATCGATGTCCCGAACCACACAGAGAGCCGGCAGAGGTCGCAGTCCATAGCCCATAAATGGCCGTCTTATGTATGATTGATAACAACTTATTTACTCCCAAGTATTTCATTCGTTCACGAGAAGACAAATACATCAAAATCATCCAGCCAAAGCTGGGAAGTGCCATGAATTGGGGCTCCTGATAGAGCGAGGCTAAGGAACTAACAGACCGAAGGAATAACACCATTATGAATTCCAAGAACTCCGCCCAATTTTCCGTTTCACTTCCAACCAGATAAAGCGATGAGTATGCTTTTCGTCCTTTCCGATGCCCAGACCGTCTAAATATGTTGTTCGATATCTTATTTTCTTCATTTCTCCCCCTCCTCCGCTTCTTCTGTTGAGGTTATTGGGCTTGTGAATTTTTTTTTGTGAAGGATTTCAACCGATAAGAGTGTGAAAAACAGGAAAGGAAAGGGGATAGAGGTAGTGAAACTACCCCAGGAGAGTGACCTCTCCAGAATACTGCTCAAAAGCAGATACAGTATGGGTGTTGTGTAATCTAGGCAACTTCATCGTTGCCAGTCTCTGCGGGAGCCGCGACGGGCTCGTGATTGTCTTCAGCTTCGGACTGAGACTCATCACCCTCATCGGTGTCTCCCTGCTCGTCCGAATCTTCCTTGGTATCCGGAGTATGTCGAGCAGAAAGTTCGTTGACTTTCCTTTGCAGGTCATGGATCTCGCTTTGCAGCCTCGCGCGTTCCTGCTTCTCGACATCTAGCTGACTGTAAAGATCAGAGATTTTGGTCTGGGTGTTAGCAAACCTGTCTCCAACCGAGGTCTCCAAGACGTTAACCTTCTGGGTCTGTTTCAAGACAGTCCCAGCGAGATGCGGGGTACTCAGACGGACCAAAACGTCATGCAACTGACGGTCCCATTCATGTTTGTCCTGCTTTAAGTTAGATCAAGCGAACGAGCACACAATCAACACACGTACCACACGCAAGCCGTTGGAGGATTTCATGACCATCTTGTGCAACTTTATGCAGTCCGGTCGAAGGTATTCAAAATCGCCAAGATCATCGCTGATAGGCTAAGAAGGTTAGCATTGTCGCTCAAAATAGCGCCTCGAAATCCTACTCACCATCCGGCACGAGAATGGGTCAGGGCAGTCACGACATTGTTGATCATCTAAGAAGTAGTTAGGCTCAGATCGGTATTTGAGAGGAATACGGTCTTACCTTTGGCGGTGACGCAAGGCCGGCGAGGCCCATTCTCCCACCCCTTGATACAAGGGATACATGGCACGAGGTTGCATCCACTTGCATTTGGTCCACCTGGAGTCCGGTATCGAGTGGAAGCTAGAGGCCATGTGAAGTTATTATCAGCCTCGCTATTCATGCCACGCGTTTCATCAGCAGATTGGACCACATGCTTACTCTTCGTCGTCTTCTTGAATGGTCGGGTTTCACGCTCGATGGGCTCAGATGGTCGTGGGCGCTTAGAACGCATCTGGGTAAAAGTCAATAAACAGTGCAGGAAGGGGAAAAAGTGGACTTACAAGAATATCCTCAATCGGACTACATAAGGGCAACTGGAGCAAGAATCAGTAAGATTGGAGTGTAAAGGATGAGTTTACTCAAAAGAGCGGAGCGTTTACGTCGAAATCTTCCATCTTGTGGTGTGGCGTTGTGTTTGGGGCGATTAGGTGTTGGCAGGAAACGGGCTGAGGGCCACCACGTTGCGACCGGTGGAGTGATGATGAAAGGAGGAAAAATAAATATTAAAATGAAATGGAGTTGTGCGATTTAAATACCCTTTGACCAATAGATGAAACGAGGCTGGGCCAACGGCAGCCTGCATATTGTTTGCCATAACAAACAAAAGCAAAGTGACGCGGAACCTGGTACATGGGACTAATTATAGGAAGAGAGGGGCCATCCTTGGGAGAAACGATGTAAGTCTGAGTAAGAATTTCGATAAATCCTTCGGAAAAGGCCACTCAAAACCAGCCTCGCCCCTTTGACGATACACTCACTAGTGTCATTGCACTGAGTTTCGAACAATACTTCACATAATATATACACACAAATGAAGGTCCTAGCAGTCCTTCATAGTAGTGACTTTTAGCTGGATACTCGGTTTCCCGGTTGTCGGAATCCCAAGGGCGGGATCCCGGAGGGCCCGTCTACTTGGAGCTTGATTAGTTTCTTATAATCGCCCTACCGCCTAGACCGCTCAGAGCAACTTCGCGAGACATTCCCAGTTCCCATTCTTGTCTCTACTGGCCGCCTACATGGACAGTAACTGTAGTCGTAGAAGCGATTGAGGTCAGAGGACAGACCCATAAGATGTGGTTTTCGATGCCTACTTCCGAGCCGCCTGCTGAAACGACGTCTGATATGAGGCGTAAATGGACTACGATAGACTAAGTAACGTGGTTTATTAACTACTCTAACCGAACTAAGGGCGCCGTAACTAGCCATCTGGTACTAAAGAGCATATCCTATTTCTGCCACCAGCTAACATGAAGAGGAAGGAAAATACGTGCCTGAAGTAGGGGAAAGCCGGCTAGCGAATCAAAAACCGCTCTTCTTAGCAGACCCACTTAAGAATCGCCCCTTTAACCAATACGGGCCTAGCCAGCCGCTTGGACTACGATAGACGATATCTTCCAAGAGCTGAGCTGCTCAGAGACTGATCATATGGAGTCTTTCATGCCAGATACCCATGATCACTTATCTAAGTTGATTCTTGTTAGTCGCAGCACTCGAACAACTACTCAGTGCCCGATGATTACCATAGTCCACCCGACGCTCGAAACCTACTGTTAAAGCCACAGTTAAGAACAACGACCCTGACTGACTACATTTGAAATCACAAATGCACGACTTATGCCGGAGAGGCCCACTTGTTTTAGTCGGAGCAGTGGAATGAATGATGATATGTGGTCACATTCTAGCCTCGTTCAATGCTGGCAGAATGCACCACTGTAGCCGTAATTTTTAATGTTTATTAGTGCTTTGTGCGCCCAAACTGAGATGCTAAAGAGTGTATTTTATATCCCAGGGTGTTTTGTCTTGGCACTTTTGATATCTCGAAAGCACCGCTGACCCAGACAAAAGCTATCTACGTAAGGAGAGCAAGCGAAAAGGCCTTGGGGTAGTCTTTGGCTTCAACCCATTTCGGCATATATTATTTCCGTGACCTGGCTCATGGCTACATTATACGTGGCTCTTTGAAGAGTGGATGAAATAAGTGAATGGATAATACTATGCCAAATGTCACAGTAGTTATTGTCAGCCTATTAAACACTGTTTCGACCTTGAGACTTCCTTGATCAAACTAATATCCTCCGTTCAGACATGGCAGTGGACATCATAAAAAAAGTAACCGCCGCAAATATCAGGCGGCGACTCTGGGTACCTAATCCCAGGTAAAGCAGCATCTAACAAATTGCAGAGCTTGTCAGCAGGGACGTATTGGACTGTGACACATGGTCCACCACCTGACACAGAGGCGGTTTTTGAACATTTAGACAGACACTCCTTCAGACTCACGTTATCAACCTCCTCAAAATAAAATGGATTAGATGAATCCAGGCACCCGAAAATTCCACAGCCTTTGTGGCATGCACGCGAACTGCAAATCGTTCCCGCCCGACACTACCAAGGTGCTATGTTAATAATTTACCACTTTTATTGCCAATGTAGGGGTTGACTCACAGTTTTGCCACACTTTCCACAATTCTTATTATCTGTGTTCGTGTCGACACACGCGCCGCTGCATAGTTGCTTGCTAGAAGCATATGGCTTCAGAGGACCGCATTCGTAGCAGGGCCCTTTACCACGGGCAGCAAGCTTCGTGCAATCTGCTTTGGTCTTTGGAAAGTTTGACGCACACCATTTTGCACACTTGCTGTTGCTGTCTGGTTTCCCTGTCTGCTCTCGGCCGAGTACACTGGTTACTTTATCGTTTAATTAGCAACAGCGTATATGATCCCCTATCCATCTCATACACTTACCACATGCAAATAAAATAAGTATCAGGAGTTTGCCCATTGTCGGAGAGGTAAACGACTTTAGCTTGTAGAGTTATACGCCGAAAGCATGCCAACATCTGGGAGGCACCGTCCTCTCTTTATAGCTTCTCCTCTGCGCCACCTGCTGCGGCTGAGAAGGATATCACACAGACCCACAAGTTGGATGACCGAAACGTTAAAGCCTCGAATAAGAGTTTAGTGGCAGAGATTCCGGTGTATGATTCGGTGAATAGCGCCAAATCCCCCTGACGCCCGAGTGCCTCCATGCCGCACCTCCTTTTTAATCGCACCGCATTTGGCATTTCCGGTACCTCTATTACGCGCTAGATTAGTAGTAAAGCGAGGTATCGTTTTTTTCTGGGCATTTTGATTGGTTTGGCGTTCTGCTATTAGATGGCATGGAGGCACCTGGGGCTTTGAGGGGATGAATCTAGACTACGGTATTCACAAGTGACAATCAGCTCCGTTATTTTGCGGCGGCCTCCCGTTGTGATGTCCTCACCGCTACCTTACTCCAGACATATCCCAGAGACGAATCTCCAAGCCCACCGACTTTTCATCCAGTCACACCAGATTACCCTGAACAGGAAACCCGACAGTGGCATTGCGTGTTGGTCGAGTTCCAGCTCGGATCCGATGTAAAAGTTTCCTCGGACCTATTCACCAATTGGATTGATGATGCATCACATCAGTCACGTTCAGTTATCTTCCATTTGGCACTAAACAATTAGTTTACCTTGACTGCGTTTCCAGAAACCCCCAATGCAGCGATCCGATACCTCTCCTTTTGAGGATAAGCTTGATCTAAACCTCGTGGGACAGTAGACGAAGACAATCAAGAGCTACAATCATGCAGTTAGTGTTGGCATTTGCACTCGTTTCGATCCTATTGCGAATAAATACCGTACCACAAGTGAGAGTAAGCATAAGTGAAAAGGTTCCAAGTGGAGAGTTGAGTACTTTGTACGAGACCTAGCTACTGCACTTTGGCGCTTCGATGTCACCAAACGCGATGGATAGACCCGTGTCGCTTGTGTGGACACTGGGTCATAATGCCACCGAGATGAAGAAGAAAAAAACTGCGTTATTCATTCTTGTTGAAGCCGGCTTCCTCTATTTCCAAGGAGGTTGTGGTGCAAACTTGTAATAGTCCCATATTGTTGCGTTCGTTTGTCCCTTATGTAATCCTATGCTCGAAAGTTCAGCGTCTAGTCATCTCACCTGCGGGCTTTTAGTTATAGATAAAATGAAATATCATCCTAATAGGATAAATAGATTCTCTACCATACAAGCCATAGATATTAGCCGCGCTCTTAATAAAATATAAGATCTTATTTATTTTCTTCGTCAGTCAGCTGAGCCAAGTCGAATACCCTAGATCTTCCTTTCTTCTTTTGTCTGATTCTTTTGTCTGATCAAGGTTTATTTCCCCGCTTCCCCACAGATAAGCCTTGCAAGCGTTTGTATGGGCTAGTGGACCAAGATAAGATAGCGAAGACCGAACCGCCAATCTATGTTGAGTTTAGTCTGATTTTTTAGTTTATAACAACTTGATCATCGCCTGTCGCTGGACTCAATCCCCATTCCATGCTGTACGCTACTGCAACCGGGTGTGAAAATGGAAGACACACGACCTGCGAAACGCGCAAAGCAGGCTTGCGAGCCATGTCGGTTGGTCTCCACGCAATAGCCTCCATGGTTTTCCATTGTCCATCGTTCTAACAACTATTTTAGGCGGAAGAAATCAAAGTGTCCCGGGGAGAGGCCTTCCTGCTCATACTGCGAGCGACTCGGCCAGCTATGTGTCTATGAATCAGGATCGGATTCCCAAGGACAGCGCGCCCGGCAGGACAGCTCTTTGGTGTGTGACCAGCGGCACTTTTTGCATCAAGTTAGATCAGCATGAACTAACAGCTTTGCCTTGAAGGAACACCGAATGGAAAGTCTTGAAGAGAAGCTTGACTTTTTCATGGAACGACTAGAGTATGTAACTGGGATCTAATGATATCATGCCACTCGAAATATTGACCGATGTTTTGTAGTCCTGTTATTCGAGATTCACGTCAACGCTCAGCTTCACAGCAAATGACCAGACACACGCCAAATTCTATGGTTGGCCTTCCCGACATAGCGGAGAGTATTGACTGCATGCAACCTGGGCCCGGTTCAAGGCGAGAGACTTATTCTTCACCTAATTATTCGCGATAAAGATTGCTAACTAGAGATGATAGTATATCAGCATTTCCAGAATCGCGAAGCGATGAGTTAGCATCTCTGTATCTGACCTGGCTTCATCGACAACCCCTGGTCATGTTTAACGCCGAGACATTCGCGGAATCATTGCCCACCCGTGATCCCGAATTGATACTCGCGTTGCAAGCCCTGTGCTTTCGGTTCCCCCCACACTCGTTAAACACGGAATCCCACCAACGGTTGATCGCCATGGCCCGGTCTTCGCGCCAGCTTGTGATGGAGAAGGTCTTTGGAAGCCAAGTCGACTGTTCCGTGTTGCAGACACTATGTCTGCTCAGCCTTTTCGAGTACACAGGTGAGATGCGAGAAAAATATTTAGCACATAACGTCGACTGATATAATGCTACTTAGAGGGGAATGTTGCTCAAGCTGGTGTACACCTCAGTATGGCGATTCAGTTCATGCGGGGTATTCCCAAGGGCAACGTTCTTGGTGACACCGTCGAGTTTAATAATTGTCTCCGAAGTATCTTTGTACTCTACCATTTGCAGGGTAGTGTGTCCTCTAGCGTGTGGCCCACAAACATATCGCACGGAGATGACCTCCTGACCAAGTCATGGTCTTTTTCGGGATGGCTGACTCCGCAAGATAATGCGACCTCGAGCGAGATGGACACAGGCATTATGAAGTACACCACACCTCTTGCACAAGTATGGAGACAAGCAAGAATATACGCATCATGTCGCGTCTTTTCAGATATGCTACCCCCCTGGAACCCTCGATCAGATTATTCCCAGGTTGCATATCGTCATCTTGAGGTCGATTGCAGCGTACCAATGAAGTACCGGTTCTCTGCTAGTCGGATCACAGAGCAAACTTCAGAGTCTCTGCAGCAGAATCGAGGCCACTGGGGCCCCTACTTATTCACACAGTTTATCTACGCCTCTATTCCCGTTATCCTGAACCACCCATTCCTCTTGTCGATGCGACTACGAAACTTCCGAAGTACAATGCCACACTCTTTTATCAACAGTTCTTTCGATGCAATTACCCGCCATATTGGCTGGATCATGTACCACCTTGAGCTGATGAATAGGATGGCTTACCAGATATCGGATCCAACATTAGCACATGTCGTGGTTATCGTTGCGACCATACATCTTCAGCATAGTTTTGTAGATGATTCTGAACTACGCGAAAAGGCCCAATCGGGTTTCGGAAGATGCCTGGAATTCCTCCAACGCATGGGCTCAATGTGGCCCAGTGTTGCGGTGATGGTGAGTGGAATGACTGGTCGACCAAGTCCAGGACTAACTCTGTTGCAGCACGAGAATCTAAAAAAACTACAGCAGAGTATCCAAGTCATCTCTGTACCTTCCGAGGAACTCGGATTGTCTGGAACGCCCCAACAAAAGTTCACAATCGACACTAGGTTACTTTGGGACTTGCTATCTTATGAGCAAGCAGGTCGGTTAGACGCACGTATTGACCAGTCCATGTTCAGCGGCCTATCGTCCACAAACCAAGATACGGAAAGCAACGGCACTGAGTCCGGAGCTGGTTATGATTTGGTTGGTTCCGCTGGTATCATCGGACACAAGACTGTCCCCAAGGATACACCCATTTACGCCCCAGGTGAAGGTGAGTTAACCGCTATTGAGAACAACGATTCGGACTCTGATCTCTCAATCTTGACAGAATCTCTCCAGCAGAACATTCGGGATGGTTTTGGGTCTGTTGTGGGACAACAGAACATTTTTCCACAGGCGCACGATTTTGGTAGGGCTATTGATGAGTGGTTGAGTCTTGATTGGGGAAATGCAATGTTCTGATAGCAGGGTCGGTTCAATACTCTTAATTGATCATTGCAACTGCTATTCATAAGTGCTTACGAGCTTTGCTACATGGTGAAGGCGGTCGTCTCAAGACTTGGAAATGGTCCGGATTCAAATAGTAAACGGTGGTGTCTACAGTGGTTGAAGCTTTTCTTTAATGGGCAGCATCCTCAGATGGTATTCATGAACCTGCTTTTTATCTCCATCACCATATTTCTGCATCGAGATATCACCATTCGAGTCCATCAGATCCAGCACATTCCAACTTGTTGCAAAAGTCCTCATCCTGCTGGCCTTCGCCAGAGGCCATATTCTTGGGAACAGCAGGCCAAATCTGATGTCCCTCGACCTCTTCTTGTTTATGATGTTCCATGACCAGTTTACGTGTCACTTCTTGAAAGAACAAGGGACCCTGACGTGAAATGTTAGCATGAATCACTGATTAAGTAGGCGTGAGATAGCCAAATACCTTTTCTACTCGAGGGTGAAGTTCGCCATTCACAAAGATACCCGCGTTCAGGTTCTTCTGTGCAGCATTGCACAAGTCTTTGTCTTCTTTGAGGATCTGTTTGAAGCAGTCGCTGATGTCATTGAAATCATGGTCCGACGCATTCTTGTGTCGATAGACCTCATACTCCATCTTCGTTTGACTGGCCGAGATGGGAATACATCGCATAATGTAGAAGAAGTCGGGACTTCATGGTCCAGGGCCGTTAGTGAGGAGTTCTTTGCATTTTATGCTTAGTGGGTTATACTTACGAGATAGTAATGGAAGCATTGGGGTAGTAAAAGGTGCTGTAGATGCCCATGCCCGTCGCGTCAGGTTTATCGACATTGAAATGTTGGATGTGGCCACCATTAGTCTCTACCCAATACTTTGACAAATCGGTGAGTGCATTGAGCGCTGGGTGTCCGGTTGGGCAGTGATAACACTGGCAAACATGTTAAATCAGATTATGAAAATAGCGAGGAAATGCTAAATCCAGGTCATGAGAGAAACTTACTTCATTGTAGTTATCTGCGAGAGTCTTCCAGTTGTAGTCGCCGATCATTTCCCACTGGTGATCAAAATGGTAACTATCCATCTCGAATCCTTGAAGTCGTGGTTGGGTATCAACCGAAGCAAAGTCATCGGCCCAAGCGACAGTGGGTGTAGGGTTGGAATCCATGTTGATCCAAACAAAGCCAAGTTTGTCTACATGGACATGGATTTTGAACAAGTTGTTGGCTGACTTGTCAAAAGATGGAACCTCTTGGTACTTTGGAGCCTTGGCTAGCTTGCCATCAAACCCGTATGACCAACCTTAGAATCATTAGAGTCTAGCAACAAATAGCGATAAGAAGAATCAACATACCGTGATACTTGCATGACAAGATTGACATTTTGCCAGAGTCTTGTTCCACCAGTGGATATGCCCTGTGCCGACAAACATTATGGTGGGCCCGAATCTCTCCCTGGCGATCTTTGATCAGAAAGAACGTGAAACCAGCCTCGGTAATACGTAGAAAGTCCCCCGCTTGGACGAATCTCGCTTTGTGGGAGACAACAATCCACTTCTTGGAAAAGATGGCTCGTCTTTCAAGGTCATACATGGCCGAAGACCGATACCAGGAAGCAGGCAAGGCCTTGGTAGTCTGGGGACCTTGCTCTTGATCCTTGGCCGCACCAAAGTTGAACCAGCGACTCATTGTGGCTTGTTGTGATGATAGAACGATGCGAATAGTGGAAATAATCTGGTTGATACAGATGCAATTAACTTGTAAGGGTATTGTAACAATTGTGGACTAGTATCCTCCTGGTCAAGCAAATTGAACCTTCTACCCTTATAGACGTGCCAAGTGACCACTCATTCCCTTTCCAGCCCCTCATTGACTTATCGATGCGACTCGATGTCATCTGCCTCATTCTTCTTGACCCGGTATCCGTATCCCCCTCATCTATTCCAGATCCCTTCATATCGCGCTCTTAATCCGAGCCAATGACGATAGCCCTGATCATGATTTCTAATGGAGTGCTGTGAGCTAACGGACCGCTTCCGTACCCACATGTGTGAGTATAGCCAATCCACTATCATGATAACAGCCACTCTAGTCCCCTCCCGGATACTATTGCGGAGCCCGCCCGGACCGCTTCCGGGTCGACCATGTGTCTGGCTTGGGCCAATTAGGTATACTTCTTGTTATCAGGTCTCGTTGTCACTACTGTAATGAAGACGATTGCATGTAACTCACTGTCACTCCTATAACTCTACAATTTTGGAAGCGTTTATCTCTTCTAGACAATCGGAATTTTACACAGACTTGTCTTTCTCAAAGCCCAAACCATAGCGACAATGGCTTCCACACAAGCGCCAAAAACAGACCGACTTCGACGCACCATCATTGGAGCTGGGTAAGATACCCAGAGCCCAGCTCGTCTTAACAATAACTAATCCTTGAATCTATTAGTGTTTCCGGCATTCTGATGGGTGAGCTCTCCTTCTTGTCTATGGCCTTGCCATGTCTGACTTTAGATAGCCTATAAGCTTAAGCAACATCTCAATGATTTTGTCGATTTCCAGATATTCGAAAAATCTCCGGATATTGGCGGGACTTGGTACGAGAACAGATACCCTGGGTGTGCATGTGATGTGCCTAGCCATTGCTATCAATACTCGTTCGCTCCAAACCCATCCTGGTCGAAATTGTTAGTGACCATTATCCCGGGCTCGTGTACCCACTGCTGACCTGACGAAGCTACGCAACCTCTCAAGAGATTCATGCCTACTTGAAGGGTGTTGTCAAACATTTCGACCTAGAACGATACATAACTTTCAACACCAAAGTCGTGTCAGCACGATGGTCTGAAGAAGCGGGCACATGGACCATAGAGTTGGATAATGGCACTCTTGTCACCTCTGAAGTCCTCGTTAACGCTAGCGGTATTCTCAATCACCCCCAACTACCCAAAGTGGAGGGCCTGTCGACATTTTCTGGTCCAATGCTTCATACCGCCTCTTGGGACTCTTCGATTGACCTGAGAGGAAAACGAATTGGAGTGATTGGCGCAGGAGCTAGTGCCATCCAACTCGTCCCTTCAATTCAGCCTCTGGCCAAAGACATGAAGGTATTTATCCGGACACCTTCATGGATCGCACCTCCAGTCGCTCTACCAGATCCCAACGCGACGAACTACACATATAGTGCTGAAGAGAAGAAGAGTTTTGAAGGCCATAGAGATGGGTATCTCGCCACGAGGAAAGGTCTCGAGGATCAATTCAACGGAATGTTTCGAATCTTCCTCAAGTCAAGCGATGAGCAAAGGAACATACGCAACCACTTTGAATCACGAATGAAACAGTTAATTCCAGACGAAAAGCTTCAAGAAAAGCTAATTCCCCAATTCGAGACGGGCTGCCGCCGAATCAATCCTGGGGAAGGCTTTCTTACTGCTCTGCAAAAGCCAAATGTCGAACCTGTTTTTGACTCGATTCAAAAAGTGACTCCAAATGGGATTGTTGCTGGCGACAAGGAGTACCCCGCCGATATACTCGTGGCAGCAACGGGTTTCAACACAACTTTCAGACCACGATTTCCCATTATTGGTCGCAACGGTGCGAATCTCCAAGATTTATGGCAAAATGACCCAGCTTCATATCTGGGAATCGGCGTGTCCGGGTTTCCCAACTACCTCATCTTTTTGGGACCAAACACACCTATCTCCAATGGGAGTCTTATGGGTAAGCAAACCCACTATGTATCCAGCTTGAGACTACATGACTGACTTCGTGAAGGCTCTGTCGAGGCGACTGCCGATTACTTCATTCGTCTCCTTCACAAGATGATCCGACAGCGTGTCAAGTCTTTCGAAGTGCGTGGCGACGCTCAAGAAGATTTCAACACCCATACACAGACAGTGATGCAGGACATGGTATGGACTGGAACGTGCAGGAGCTGGTGTAAGTTCAATTACCGTCACACATGGTCTTAAGCAACCCAGCTGACATGCATCTCAAGACAAGCAGGGGACGAACGGTAAAGTAACTGGAATCTGGGCAGGCAGTTCCCTCCATTACATTCAAGTACTCTCTGAAGATCGCTGGGAAGACTATGAATGGGAACACAAGTCAGAAAGGTACAGTTACTGGGGTCACGGGCTCTCCTGGATTGAGGAACCCCAGCTCGATCCGTTGGGTGCCAGAAAGCAAGATATGCTCGAGGCCATGACTACCATACCAAAGAAAGATTCTGACTTGAGCTTCTATCTTTGGAAGAGTGATCCTTTGCCCGATGGCTGTATACCCGATGTGGGCTTGGATAAGACTGCGGGGAGCGAAACAGAGAATGGGCAAAAGATGACCTGGGATGAGGGTCTGCCTAAGGATGTAGGCAACGGTCATTTGAATGGCTCTGCCGCGGCTACTGCAGGCATTGACACACATGTCAACGGTACATGTATCTCTGTCCCTGTTTGATACAGTTAAGAGTAACCGAACAAGTTCCTCGTTTAAAACTCACAGGATGAGGGCAACAATCACACATTCTCAAATAATTCGATCGCTCACACATTGACCATTGTAGCTACCGGCCATATCTCAACTATATGGGTTTTGCTTAAGACTGAGGCGCTTGGAAAACATAATTGTATTGCAGGCTCAACGAAGATTAACTAGCCAGGTTCCACCTCTTGCAATGTCAAATAAATTTGGGTCTACCGTGATGTCACAAGCGCCAATCTCATAGACCAACATTGAATACAGTGACCACATTCATTCATTTGTCACCACTAATTTCTCAGTAAAAAGGCGAGGTTCAACTGTGTCCGTCTCATAAATTCTATGAAGTATGATAATGCCATAATCTTGTCTACAGCTTTGATACAGGACGCTTGTCCCAGAGAAGTGTCACAGGCCCATCTTTGCCATATACTGGGTCGTCTTCCGGCAAATCCACCTTCTGAATCATAGCAATAAACTCGTCCGAGGGTCGTTTTCCTGTCTCGTTGCGCCATCTTGGGCATCCCTATAAACGGTCAACACCTATATGACACGGATGTTGAGAAGTACTGACCTGTGGATAGACTCCGATGTACTTGTAATCTTGTGAGCTTTGAGTAGAAGAGTGGGCAGTCCCGGCAGGCAAAAGAACAACATCTCCTGCTTTGACTCTGACTTCCATACCCTCTCCAGCTTGGATCTTGCCTAATAACAGCGTTGAGGATCCTTGGAATATTCCTGAACGAGGTGAGAATGTTGAAAATAGACATGGTCCAAGCTAGACTCACCATAACACTCATGACTATTCGGATGGAAGTGTCGGATTCCAATATGTCCCCAAGTTCCCTAAGCAAAGACATTAATCAGTAATTGCACGTAAGTGACTTGTAGAAACAGGCAGATGACCAACTCTTTTTTCCCATTTGTGCGTAGTCAGGAATTGGGTTGCCGTCTCCTCCGTCCTGGGATGTGGGAGGACATTACGATAAACAAGGATCGGCAGTCGGCTATTGGGCGCGTCCTTGGTCGGCGGCAACAAGTAGCATTCAACACTTGAACCCATCGTGATCAAACTAGTGGCTTCTGTTATTGAACGCCCTGTTCTAAGAAAACCCAATGCCAACCCTTACCTTATCATTGCGCTGATCTAGGCCATTACCCCGCGTTCCTAGCGTTGTGGTCAAAGGTGGCTTGCAATGCTTATCAAGACACGGTCCGCTTCCGTGTTTGCGGGGAAGCATGCTGTTGTTATCTCGGAAAAGTTGGTAGTTCTCCGTTTGATGCACCTGTCCGATTTTGGGTCTATTCCTATCTCTAAGCTAGGCAAGATCAAGCGGGCCGGAATCCGGGGAACCTTGCAAACTTGGAAAGGGCGAGAATCCTTGAGTCATTAGCGAGATAGGAAACGCGGAAGCCCTAGAGATAATGGAGTTACGATTACGAGCGTGGCTATAGATAGAGCAGTAACCCTGTATCTTCAAACTCTTGGATCACAACCATCTCTTGCAGAGTCGGGAGTCCTGCATCTTTAGACATCACGGACATTCTTCACTATCATTGAAGCCCCCCCTTTCCATCTTGACACCATTGAACATAATGTCAGCTCAGCCAGTTTCCACGGACGCAGCATCCGTTTCCGATGAGAAGCGAGAGAGCAAGACGTTCGGTGTACCTCTTAACCATGCTGAAAGTCATGGGAATGGCACTGTTGCAACCATTGATGGTGTGGATGCCGCTACCTTGCACAATCACGAAGTCATCAACAAGGCGATCGAAGCCATCGGGTTCGGCAAGTTCCAGTGGCAATTGACATTTTCATGTGGCTTCGGTTTTTTGGTCGATCAGGTAAGATTAATTATTTAATTATCCTCGAATAATCGCACTGACAGCTTTGTGTAGATGATTCTCGTCTCGATCAGTCTCGTCACTCCACAAGCTGCTATGGAGTTCGGCCCTCGATACGCAACCCTCCTATCTGCATCGCTGTATGCCGGCATGTTATTCGGTGCCGTTGTTCTTGGTGGATTGGCAGACAACATCGGCCGCAGACTCGTCTGGCAACTTTCCATTTTTGGTTGCTCTATCGTGACCACTATTGCTGCCTGTTCCCCCAACTGGAGCGCTCTCAATATCTTTATCACTTTGATTGGATTATTTGCTGGTGGTAATCGTAAGTACTTCACCCCTAGATCGTGGTCAAACTTCCGCATCAATTTTGGCCAGGTTGTTATTAACAGCAGACTTTTCCCACAGTTGCTATCGACTTGACTATCCTTGCAGAAGCAATTCCCCAACAATGGTCCTTCATTCTCTCCAGCCTTGCTGGTATCTGGGGACTTGGTAACGCCATCACAGGACTCATCGGTAATACCTCACTGCGGCCCCAGCGTTGGTGGTCCGTCTTACATATGCTTACCTTTGCGATTTAGCTTGGCCATTGCTCGTCAACTTCGGATGCCCCAGCGGCTCCACCCCTGAGACCTGCAGCAAGGGCGATAATATGGGCTGGCGATACCTCTACATTACGCTTGGCGGGTTATGTCTGGTGATGTCGCTTGTCCGAGCTTTCGTCCTACGATCTGCCGAGTCACCGAGATGGCTTATCTCTTGTGGTCGTATGAAGGAGGCGGCTGAGGTCATCAACAACATCAGCAGAATGAACAAGTCTGACTATCATATCACCGAGGATCAATTCATGCCGATCGACCAACCCGGGGCGGATAGCGAGGTTCGGTCATGGCGCGCCAACATCCACCGGGCCGCGGAACTCTTTTCTGGATCCAAACAGCTCCGACTGATGATTGGGCTTATCATGATCTGGGCTCTAATTGGAATTGCGTAAGTTTGCTCCCGTTCACCCTTCACACGATGTATAACTCATGATAAAACTCACAGCTATCCACTTTACACCATTTTCTTACCTTACTACCTAGCGGCCAATGGAGCCGATCTTGGCGAACAGAGCAACTACACAACATATCGCGACTGGACCGTCTCCTCTATCGTGGGAATCTTTGGTCCTGTTCTCAGCACTATCCTGGTATCCTTACGGTGGTTCAAATCCAGAAGGTCGATGCTACTGACGGGTATCATCTGTGCTGCTTTCTCAGGTGCCTTCACATCTGTCAGGACTGCCGGAGAAAACCTTGCATTTTCGAGCATGATCAACTTCTCCCTGAACGCTCTCTACGCCATTGTCTACTCATATACACCCCAGGTGCTCGAGGTACAGAACCGTGGCCTTGGAACGGGTATGCTTATGGCGACTGGTAGAATGGCATCTCTTAGTGCGCCTTTCATCGCTACATTTGCTGATGTCACCACTTCAGCGCCTATTTGGGTTGCCTGTGCTTGCTTCTTGGCCATTGGACTTATCGCTATGGTTTTGCCGGTGGACACTATGCCTTATGTCTCTAAGGCAAGTGAAAGGGAAAGTGTCGGATCATAGGTTCTCGTATGCATTAAGTCATCCGAGGGGGCATGAAACGCAAGGAGTACGTCCGAACTGAAAGGGAGATATTAGATCTACGTGGGCCTGGATGTTATCAGCCTGACGAGATGTAAAGCTAAGCTATGACCTGCAGTTTATCGAGAGGGAATTTTCACTAGGATGAGTGAAATTGTTCATGAAGGTTTCAGAACTGCGTGCTCTTTTCCGCTCAACCCTTAGTTTGTTGGATAGGTTACAACCGAAGATAACATCCTAGTATCGAACTCTCATGTGTAATAGAAATAACCACCAAACAGTAGTATAGACTTGTTCGTGGCAGTAAATTGTTTTTTCCCCTGTTAGTTTGAGGTAATACGTGAATAATGGCTGCAGCTATCGGGTCGGTAGCGCACATGATGGAAACTCGTGACTTGATAGGCTGCACGAGATAAGCTGCCTCAGGCCACAAGACACCCATTATCAACAAGGCTGTCCGAAGACAGTGCAGGGTGTAAAGTAGGCCAAAACGCGATCCTAATGCGAGAAGTGCAAGCTATACCTGCGACAAAAAATTATATAGCCTTGTATTCCTAGTGCTGGAGTGCTATTTACGTTGGTAGATTTTGCCTCAGTCGTGTCATCAGAATCGTCACCTCGGGCTCATCGACTCGATAAGAATTTCCGGAAACTGGTATAGTACGAGATTCCTAGAGCCCTGGTCTGCAATGTCTTACAGAGATTCAGAGGCCATCTTCTCATTTAGGGGGTTCATAGTAGCAAGCAGGATTATGTACACAAAGCAGACAATCGACCGCTAACAGTACAGCCCTCAGGGGCAGAGAGGACAACTAAGATACGCCAGACAGCTATAATGTTTACAGTTATGTGTTATATGTAACTCTACCCATCCCATGGGCATATGAGCCACCAAGTTAAAGGCGCATCAACAGCGAAATTGACGGACGGAAATGCGGAAATTGCCCTTTCTGACCCCTTTAGTCAGTCAGATGGGTGAATTTACATGCATTACTAAACAAATCCAAACAATGAGATTTACGCGCCGCTTGTTGTGACCAATAGCTACAAAGACGAAAAGAGGGCTGTACCTGCCCCGGTCTCAAATCTACAGCCATCATCGAGTTTCGCCATCCGCGTCCTGGTAGCTGTCGCCTCTTCAGTAAACTCAGCCCCGGGCAGAGCGGGGTAATAAGACATGCAGAATTGTCATGAAGTAACAAGGTTGATTACAGGGGAAGCCGAATGCGGTGCGACCGTGCACCAGTTGTCTACTGCCAGCTGTCAACTGTTGAACTGTGACAGGCCCCTGGGAGCGGCCGGCCTAGCGTTGCCTCGCAAGATTAGATTCTTTTAGCTAAGATCGGCCCGCTCCGGTGTAGATCCCTTGTCGGCCGGTGAAGCGTCTACTCTGTACGTTTTTGCAAAATGATCTCATCAGTCTAATTATGCATTGCAGCCTGGATTGTGGCTGGCGGCAAGTGACGAAGAGTTTCAGCTTACGACGATGGGTGCAGGGAGCCCTTGCCACGTCATATTCATATTTGTGATAGTTGAGGGATGCATGCACAAGCCCCGCAAAGTAAGCTCTGAAATATCTCACACTTTCACACTTTCACACTTTCTCCTCCTCCCGTATACCACCAACATCTACATTTTTATCTCCCAGCATTCAAAGGCATCAGCACGCACACTCATAGTCGCTACTAAATCCTTGCGAAATTATTTCTCTACACCGTTGTACCACCAAATGGACGTTGCTAGGTCCCTCAGGACCAGTAGGTAATATAATTGAGTATTTGTCCTTCCTTTTCCTTTTTGACGGGTGTCCTATATAGTGACCACTTATGGTCCGCCGCAATCCAAACACTTGGAGACGAACTATCATCTCAGCTTCAATTCGACCAAAACGACAAGCAGAAGACTCTCGGCGAGTTGTTGGTCGCTACTGAAAAAGCAAAGGAAAGCCTGGTTGACAGGTCCTGGTCTTTCCATCGGAAAAATGGCGAGGTTGTTTTCGTACGCGACCTCTTAGCTAAGGCGACCAAGTGGATCAAACACTTCCAAGCTGTTGGTGATATTGTCGTACAATGCGACCCCGTCCATGCTGGTCTGCCTTGGGCAAGTGTTCGATTTCTATTGACTGTGAGTGGAGCCTTCGTCTACCAGTCAAGGATAAACTAACATGCGAATAGGTTGCGACCGGTGATCTCGATACATACAAGAACTTACTGGATAGAACTATCCACATTACCGAAATCATTTGTCGAAACGCGCTCGTGGAAAGTTTGCTGGACGATGAACAGCCAAGAACTGAGGAAGGGCTTCGCCACGAGTTGGTCAAGTTATATGCAAGCATTTTGACCTATCTCGCCAAAGTGCATTCATACTATCAGAAAGATACCTTGAGTGAGCTGGCACAGTTTCTTCATGGATAATTACTGATGTGATTAGGGAGAATTGTCAAACAAGGACTACTTGCGTCATCCGACTTGGAGTCAGCATTCGCAGCCGTCAATGAAGCACAGGCAGGTGTCGATCGTTCTATTGCCGTCTTCAGTTTGCAAGGTATTTCACCACTTATATGAAGATGCTGCCACGCTCACATCATGTAGACCAACTGAAAGGCCGCAGTGAGCTCAAACAGATGCTGCGGAACTTTGATGCTCCCATAAGTCGCTGGGATAAAGTGCTCTATACTATCACGGATCAACTGGAAGGTAAATCTTCAATTTTCGTCGTTTTTCTCTTGCTGATTCATCAAGGGGAACGAAGAAGGTCTATCCTACGTTGGATCTCAGACGAACCTTACGAACAGTATCATCAACAGGCGAAAAGTGAGGTCTTGAAAGGCACAGGCGAGTGGCTTCTGCATGACCCACAGTTCATACACTGGAAGAACGAATGCGCTTCTTCTATCTTATGGCTTCACGGAATTCTAGGTTCTGGGAAGAGCAAGTTGGTGTACGTATAAAGCAAAAAGACAGGCAGTGATCTAATCATGAGATATAGATCTATCGTCATTGAAGATACTATGGAGGCATTTCGAAACAGGAAGGCACCGTGCCCAGCTTACTTCTACTGTTCCCGTAACCCAGCCGAGCCTGGACGCTCTGATCCTGGACGAATAGTGGCCAGTATCGCAAGACAGCTCTCCACTTCCCACAGAGGTGGACCGCTTCTTCAACCCACAATCGAGGTGTACAAACATCATGAAGATATGGACTTTTCATCTGGACCACTTCGACTGGAACAGAGCAAGAAGTTGATCTTCAGACTACTCGAACAATACCAAAGTGCAACCATCGTGATCGATGCCCTGGACGAATGCGACAAGGAAACCCGACGAGATCTGCTGGATACCTTGGAAGACCTCTTGAAGGAATCTCCATGTCTCTTGAAAATATTCGTTTCGAGCCGGACTGATCGAGATATTACGTATAAACTGAACAACTATCCAAACCTGCACCTCTCTTCCGATCGTAACACATCGGATATAGACATGTTCATACGGTCCGAGACAGAACGCCTTATCTCAGCAGGGCATCTATGTCGGGACAGTGACAGAATGAAGGAGATGCGGGACAAGATTATTGACAAGCTCACTTCCAGGGCGGAGGGCATGTGAGTTTGTTATCGCGAAAGTATTGGCGCACGAAACTAAATGAGTCAGGTTTCGATTGGCCAGTTTGCAGTTACAGAATCTCTGCCAGCAGGCCACCGACGAAGCGATTCAAGAGAGACTAGAACGACTGCCGAAAACATTGGAGGAGTCCTACCACGAGATCCTTACAAAAATCGAGAACATGGACACGAATGCAGATAGGCAGTATGCACGGAACGCTCTCAGCTGGCTGCTATGTGCTCAGGAGCAACTCCAGTCCGACGCATTTCTGGCCATGGTTTCTACATTAAAGAATAGATCCACCTCTCCGATATCGAAGGGCCAGCTCTTACAGATTTGCTACAATTTTGTCATTCTTGACTCCACCGCCGACACTTTCAGATTCGCGCACTTATCGGTAAGGGAGTTTCTTGAAGATCAAGAGACGTTCAGACCAGCATCTGTGAACGCTCTTGCCGCAGAAGCCTGTCTTCTGAAGCTTTTAGAAGCACCACCAGAGACTTCAGTACAGACACTACTTTTGAAGTACTCTTGTTTATTTTGGACTGAGCATGTTCGTATTGCTACTCAAGAAACATGGATCCAACTACATGAAATCTTGTGCAACTTCTTAAACGCGGAAGAGGATGATTCATGCTTCTATCGTTGGCATAAAAGCGTTGAGGAGCTTTTGCGCGATCGAGGTGTGGAATGGGACATTCCAAGGAGGCTCATGCCTGCTATATCCTACGTCCCCCGAGTTCTCCTTGCAGTTTGTGCGTTTGACTTGTGTGGCGTTGTTAGCCCCGAGCGGTGGAGTCAGCTGGCACAAAAGCGACCTAGGAATAAGAACGGTGAAACATACCAGGAAATTGCACTTCGTTATGGCAGGGGTGAAATCCTGGAGTGGCAGTTCACGAACGATCTTTCCTTTGAAGTAACGGATGAGGTCATCAAGATTGCAGCCAGTAACGAAGAAAATGGGGAAAGGGTGGTAGGACTACTTCTTGACTATCGCATGGGAACTGATGCCTCGATTACGAAAGGAATGATAGACGCTGCAAGTCGCAACCAGAGGAACGGGAGACGAATAATGGCGCTGCTTCTTGGGAGGGAGGGGATTGGCATGGAAATCACTCAAGAAAACGTCGAGGCAATCGTGGGAAACTTCGACCAATCCATTTTCCAGCAACTTATTGACAGGTTTGGGAGCGAGATCCAAATCAATGAAGGGGTAGTCACGGAAGCGGTTGGGAATCGGCATGGCAAAGAGATCACAGCTATGCTCCTCGGAATGAGCGGGGCCGAAATTACCATTTCTGACAAGGTCTTCTATGCTCTAGCTGAAAATAAGGATAACGGTAAAGAAATACTGGCGCTGTTTCTTGATCACCCGAGTGTAAAAGTCCCAGTGACAGAAGAGGCATTGGAGGCTATAGCTGAAAGCGGGAATACCGATGAGGAACTATGGACATTGCTTCTTGATAATCGAGGAACAGAAGTTTCGGTCACAGAGGACATTATCAGACTTGTAGCTGCAAACTGTGGAAAGGGCAACGAGTTTGTCATGTGGCTACTCGACAAATGGGCCATTGCCATCCCAACCACACCGGCAGTCGTCAAGGCGATACTTGAGCATCTGGACGAGACTACATTTCAGAAATTCCTCGACATAACTGATATCGAGATTCTGATCACAAAGGATCTTATTCACGCAGCAGCTGGGAACCTGAGCAGGGGCAAAGAAGTGCTACTATTACTTCTTGAAAGAGGAACTACTAAGATGGAAGGAATGGAAGAGGTTGTTAAAGCTATCATGAAGGAATCCGACCAAGCCAATCTCGAGTATTTTCTCATCAAGAATGGGGTCGAGGTCCAAATCACAGAAGAGATCGTTGCAGCAGCGGCTGGGAATCGGGATCTTAGCGACAAAATGATGGCCCTTCTTCTTGAAAGACAGGGTGGAGAAATCCCTATCACAGAACAGGTGATTGATACAGCTCTCAATTCTCATAACAGCAATTCAATAGCACTGCTTATCGGAAAGAGTGCTGCCACGATTCCAATGACAGAAACGGTCATCAATAGAATTGCGAGATATATGGACGGGTTTCTGTTTCGACAACTTCTCGATGAGCGGGGCAGTGACATTCAGATCACAGGGAGGGTGATCGAATCAGTGGCTAACGGTTTGAAAGCTGGAAAGGAAAATATGGCATTACTTCTCAACAAGGGAAACGTCGCGACCGACGCTATCGAGGAGGTGGTTCAAACAATTTTGAAGAAATGTGATAAAACTATTCTTCAGATATTCCTTGATCAGAGTGGAGTCGAGATCCAGATTACAGAAAGGATTGTCCAGGCAGTGGCAGAGAATTTGGCTGATGGCAACGGGATGATGGATTTACTTCTCGAGAAACAGAGTAAGGCGGTGCCTGTTCCGGAGGGAGTGACAAAGGCAATTACGGGGAATCTCTGTGCATATATCATGCGACGGTTGCTCGATCGGAATGGAGCTGACATCCAGATCACAGAAGACCTCGTTGAGGTGGCAGCGGGAAACTCGGGTCATGGCAAAGAAGTAGTGGCATTACTTCTTGAGAGGCAGGGGGGAAAAGTGCTGATTACTAAAAAGATAATTGAGGCTGCGGCTGGGAACTGGGGAAGCGGGAGGGAAATACTAGCACTACTTCTGGAGAAGCAAGGCGGAGAGATCCCGATCACAGAGGAGGCCCTCACTGCAATATGTCGGCGTGGATGGGATAGCACAGAAACACTGAGGTTACTTCTCGAAAAGAGCAGAACAGAAGTTTTGATTACAGAGGAGGTTGTCAAAGAAGCGGTTACAAACGAGAGAGGCGGCTGGAGACTCCTAGAGCTGCTTTTGGACAGAAAAGGAAGGGATATTCAAATCACAGAAGGAATAGTTGAGGCTGCAGCTGCCAATGACAAACACGGCGGCATACTTATGGCGCTCCTCCTCGAAAAGGGCGGGCCCCAGATTCCAATCACAGAGGAGGTGATCAAGACGGTAGTTCGGAATAAATTGGTCGGCAAAGATATACTGATTTCGCTTCTCGAAAACGGCATATCGGAAATTCCGATTACGGAGGAGATCCTTGAGGAAGCGCGTCAGGACAGAAGACGGGATGATGGTGGGGATATCATCGGGATTTTTTCACACTTTGTCAAAACCGAGGGGAACACGACTGCTTGGATGACGGGACAGGAGGAGCACGAAGAACTGGCCCGAAAACAGCATCAAACAAATCTGTTGATCAGACTGAAAGTTTTTTGGAGGCATCTGTCGGTATGTCTTATTCTTATTGTTTTGTATTTTATAGTCGGGAATTTTATAATCTAATTTCACCAACTCCTATGCTAAGTACAGCTAGTAATAACATCTATCACTAGTTTTTGATGGGTTATACACCTCTTACCGCCCAGAAGAATGATAAAAAAACTTGATTTAGCACAATGACCTAGACATCACCACGAGAAATCTTGAGGTTCATCTTGGGATAATGAGTATACACGCATCACAGCATGATCCATGGAGACATACCAACAAGTGATTAACACAATATTGGCCTTATCACTAGTGCCGACCCTCCGAATCCTAAGCTTTTCGCTCACTCACAATGATCATATCTTTAGACAAGATTTATCGCATTGTTTTGACCAGTAATAGTATATAACTCAGCCAAGCACGTCTTTCACTCTGCTAGAGAGAGTCTCATCTCGTAACTAAGAGACAAATCAGCTGATGATATATTAAAACGTCAAAGTCCGAGCAGGCCAATCATGGATCCAATAAACGAGCTTTCCCGTGTATAAGTGCGGATTAGCGTGGACGCAGTAAGTGGAGATCTGGTGGCTGAGCGGTTCATCAGCTGACTGCATAAATAACGCAAACCATAAGCAGCAGGAACCCGCGATTAAATTACCCAACTTCTCGTAATGTAATACTGGGATTGGCTTTATTATTCAAATTTCCTCGGTCACACTCCTCACGAAGTGATATTTGACATAGGCGATAACTACCACGAGATCTGTGTACCAGTAACGCAACATCACCTTTCAACCCCATCAATGCCCTTGATCTCGGCATACAACTACCTTTCATTCTGCAGCTCAGCCCGTCCAAGAACCCTCAGGCAGACACGATGACCAGCTTCCTTCCGCAACGCCACGGCGGCTATGTGCCCTACTTTCTCTTCGGTGTCTGTCTCATACCATCTAGCCTTACACATACATTTCTGACATCCTCCAGGAAGGCGTAGCTGCCCTGATCCACTTCACCCTTTGTTATACCTCACTTCCTCGAAAGGCACTTGTTAGCTTCCGTGGACCAGAGGCACCAGAACCACAAGGCCTTACAGCGCGCCTTTACGCCATGCAGAGCATGTACGCAGGCGTCATTCGGCTATACGCGGCGTATAATATTACAGAAGCAATGCCCTATAACCTTGGGCTTGTGTCAGTTGCAGGAGCATTTCTTTTACATTTCAACGAACTGGTTGTGTTTAAGACAGTAAGGCCACGGGATGCCATCGCCCCGTTTGTCCTCGTTGGCCTAGGCTCTGTATGGATGATTCTACAGCGGGGCTTTTATGTCTCTTAACGTGAAGTTGAGTACTGATAAACGCTCATCCGATTTCATTCGAGCTGTCAGTAGATTTGGAATTCGTTATTCCAGAATATCAGTTATTGTTATTTTATCGACTGATTCTTTATGACTTGAGCAAAGGAAATGCTCCTGTAGTACAAAAAGAAGGGGCCGTGGAAGGGGTGTGTGAAGCCCATCGATTACTAATAGTCGACGCGAAACCCGATGAATAACGGTGATTGGAGTGAGCTAGACTATCCTAAAGAGGGACACTTATACTATATTACTGAGGTTGTCCATCATATAACCCTCCTGGTCGCTGACGAACACTATCGCAATACAGCCGTCTACACAGCTGGTTTCTCATTGCTCATTTATACTCAAACTCTCGATAAGACCATATCCAATTGTTACGAGTTACACATAGACGACACAAGGCCTCGAGCATGTGCTCTTTCGTTTCGACTATGACTACCATAAGTGACCAAGATTAACTAAATGCTCAAGCTGGCTCAGTAGGCTACCACAGCTCTGTAAGTGATGTACGTCGATCGTAATAATATCCAAGTATTCTTCAACGAATGTTGTTTGAACTAGACCTCCATCCTTCACTCTGGCTTTTTATTAGCTCACAGCTTCTATTTAAGGCTAATCTTATATTCCGTTCTATTACTAGTAAATGCGTATGGAACGATAGTCAATAGTTGGGGTTACCAGACCTAGTCAGTGAAGCTGTACGTTATTTCCTTACCCTACTATGGCTTTCAATTGTCCTATGGCCGCCCGCAGATCCCAGCTGATCCAATGCTAGTGTTCGTCGAGGCCATCTAAGATGATGTTTTCTAGGACTATTTACAGTTTGCTCTACAACCTCCTCCAAAGTAAAGCAAGCCGGCTTCAACAATAACAAATAACCCTTTTTTTTTTCTTTTTTCTTTTTCCTTTTTATCTCGGAGGCATTATGACCCAATGCCCACATGTTTTCTAGGACCTTTCCACCAAAAAGTACAGTGCACAAGTCATATTAGTCATGGTTTATTGTTCATAATTGTCTCAGCCATCAATAAGGACCTAACATCTGCGTTAAAAATACTCTCTCAGCAAATAGCAATGCCTAGAAAAGATCCACAGGGCGTCACGAATCTCATGAGTTTCTACTGTAGGCTGGAGCCCCTACTATACACCATCTATACAGCTTAACCCTGGAAACTCTAACCACATGCATGAAGAAAACTCGGAGGCTGCTTGCTACCAAGGACCAGCATATTCTGGTGCCACGTAGTAAAACACAGGCGTCTTTGAGCATATCGCCGACAATGGTACCGGAGATGATCGCCATTGTTACTCTGACTATTGCATCTTTCCTTCCACATCGCTTCAAGATTGTCCAATAATAGAAAAGATCAAATTTCATGGACGGTCTGAGCATAAAGCTCATCTACTGTCAAACCTTGAATAGTAAGTGATCGGCATTATGAGCTCAGCTAGGCTAAGACATACAGACAATATTGAGACTAGTCTCTGTGTGCAGCGAATAAGGGCGCTGTGCGTCATTCCTTAATGCAGCGCATCACATGCGAAGTTAGCGATACACGGCTGGATCTCAGACCAAGTTGAAAGCGAAAAAGCCGACGCAAGTTTTAGTTGGTCCACTGATATCTAATGTAGATCTGTCTTGTTATTTCGACTCTATTGTGATTCAGACTGGCTGCATAATTGTCTTGGATGACGTGGGCAGGAATGCCACATCACGGCAACGAAAAGGAGGGGCACAGTGGCTTGGTGTGCTATATAATGAACGATATGCCTGCGTTATTCGCTCAATCATTACCTATTGCATGTGAACGCATACCTTCTTGTTTTGTCCTCCCTTCGCAATCACTAGTATCACCATGTCTAAACTCTATATCGGGTGAGATTAGTCTTGACAGCTGAATGAGACTTGGTTATCTGACATAAAAACCAACTAGGAACCTTGCGTGGAACACCACGGATGATTCGCTGCGACAAGCGTTTAGTGAATTTGGCGAGGTCACAGAGTCGGTAAAACGCATCACGCCCGCAGTATGATCCACACCGTTTTACGAAATACTGATTCGATCTTTTAGCTAGTTATGCGTGACAGAGACACTGGCCGGTCTAGGGGCTTTGGCTTCGTAACGTTCAATAATGGTCAAGAAGCTGACGCAGCAGTCAATGGCATGCACGAGCAAGAGTAAGTCATATACAACAGCTCTTGTATGTAAGAAAAGTAATCTAACTGACTGCGGCGTGTTAGGCTCGATGGCCGACGCATCAAAGTGAACCTTGCTAAGGATCGAGGAGCAGTCGGAGGTGGCTTTGGAGGCTATCGGGCATAGCTGTATATTGAGCTTAGATATATGCCTAGCTATCATTTGAATATGATGAATATTCTTACTCAACATAGATTCACCTGGGTACTCCACAATGTTGCTTGCGGGCTTTGCGCGAGTTTATCGGGCCTATAGAATTAGCATCATCGTCAATGATATGGTACGTCTCGCCGGTTAAGGGAACAACAACTGCAGGGCCCAATTTATTGATTAAAGAACTATTATTATAGAGTTAAAATACATATAAACCTCGCCAGACTCAACCAGTTCTCAAGTCTAGTAGGAGTGCGAGCGACTCTTCAGAATATCATCTGCAGCCTTCTCGGCAACTATAAATGTCGAAACAGCTGTAAAGGTTCCAGGAATTCTCGGGTAAACAGAAGCATCTACTACACGGAGTCCCTTGACGCCCCTGACTCGAAACTTGGAGTCCAAGACGGCCATGTCATCATCGTCTGCACCGATGGGGCAGGTGCAGCTAGCATGATGTCCCCAAGCTGTGTTTTTGATATAGTCCTCGACTTCAGCCTTGGAATCGACCGAAGATCCCGGGAGAACTTCCTTGGTTGGGACAAGCTGACGGTCAAATGCGTCTCTGGTGAGGTCCACCGCCTCTGCCAAAGCCTGCAGATCCTTTTCGTATCCATCATCGCCTGTGTCAAAATAGTTGTATACGATGTCCGGCACGTCTAGCGGGTCATCGGATTGCAGGGTGACAGTTCCAGCATGGTTTCGCGGCTGACCCTTCAAAATGGCCCAGGAAAAGATGTCATGCTCAGCTGTAGCGTTGTAGCTATAGTTCGGGAAGTAGCCTCGGAAGTTGACAGGACCTCCAAAGGCAAAGACATCCCAGTCTCCTCTGTCGGCCGCAGTGCTCTTATACAGCATCGCAACAGGTAGACCGGAAGAGGTATATGTTCCCTTGTTTGCAGTCAAGCCAAGAAGAGGTTTCTGCCACTGCTGCAGACATTTGTCGTCTGGTCCACCATCAAATGTGCAGCCATTCAGGGCACTGAAGTTCTTGGGGATGCGCGATTGTACCACGATCTCGTAATGGTCCTGGAGATTGGTACCTACTCCGGGAAGGTCTGATATGACAGGGATGTCGAACTTCTTCAGTTCATCCGCGGGACCGATGCCACTGAGCTTCAGGATCTGGGGAGAGTTGTATGTTCCTCCTGCAACAATGACCTCATGGGAAGCAGTGACGGAGCCTGGTTTACCGGCACCAGCGGATCGTGACAGAGGGCTTGCTTTGTAGATACCCCTGCCGTCAAGGAACTCAACGCCAGTGGCCCGGGGAGGATCCTCAGATTTGTCAAAGACGACCTTTGTGACGTGACAGTTCATGCGCACATCCAAAGGGTACTTTTTGTTTCCCTTGGAATCCTTCGCATCGCGCACCGCGAGGATAAATTCTCGAGGGCCAACTCGGATACCATTCTTTGAGTGAATAGGAGCTTGGAAAAATCCGCCGTTAGCATCTCTGCTGTCGGTATCAGCGTTGGCGTCGCCAGCAAGTAGAGTTGCCACGTTGATGACGTTGTCGGTCAGATTGCCAAGCGCAAATGCTCCGCCGGTGATCAAGCTTAATAGCTGAGGATCTTTCAGGGCAATTGTGAGAGGGGCAGTTTCTGTGCTTAGCCAACCGTCATAACCGTGGCCGGGCTGTCCAGGCAGAAGGTGGCGATTATCCTCTAGACGGACGAAGTACTTGCGCATATTATCGGCAGACCAGGACGAGTCGCCTGTCAAGCTCGCAATATACTCAAAGTCGCTCTTCCATGGATAAAGTGCAATTAGAGCGTTGTGGGCGGTGCAGCCGCCGATTGTGGCGGTTCGAGGATACAAAGTGCCCTTGATCTTGGAACCTTTAGGCGGGTCAAGGCCTGTGTATTCGCCGCCATCCGGCGTCTCATATGTTGTCTTGTAGTCTAGCGCTTGTCTCTTGTCGTCGGCGTAGTGTCTGACAAAGAAGTTCCAGGCGATGTCTTCGTCTTCGGACGCCCTCGCTGAGTAGGCTGGTACTGTGTAGTTGAGGCTCTCGCCTTGGTCGTCACCCGCGTCGATGAGCAGTGTCTTGTGTCCGGCTAGGGCGAGTCGGGCAGCGAGAGGGCCGCCACCCGCTCCTGATCCGACGACAACATATTCGTAGCCAGTGAGTTCAACTGCTACGGCGGCGGAGGCGAAGACGCCAATAGCAGCCAAGATATTGGTAGGCCGCATTGTAAATATGCAAACAATCTGCAGTATACAGGATGCAGCAAGAATTTGAGTTGTAGACGAAATCTGGGACTCAAGCTCAGAAATATATTGCAAGCGCAGCATTTAGTACCAACTCCTATTGCGTACCTCGTGAACATTTCTCGGCAGTTGTCTGATACCGGACATTATCCTGCCCCCGAAGTGCCCCAAGATCGGCGATGATCGACATGTTCTTCAGCAGATCTAGCTACGGCTAATACCGTCCCCGACCGGACATGTATCCCAAAACCGCAACGCTTCTTTTATCGCGTCTTGGTCTTGTCGAATATGGCAAGTTGTAATAGAGACCATCACAGCGACATCCCAAATGAGGTTGTGGCCGGAAGAGCTAATTGACGACCTTCACCCCGCAAATTCAACCCTAATGCTGTAGTAAAATGCCGAGGTGTATTTTCCATTCATGCCTTAGGGGTAAAGCATGTGTAGTTGGCATTTTATATTATCACAGTCTCAATAAGGTAATGATATCCCGTAGGGGTTCTGTTGGGCTGACTTGCGTCAGCCTACCACGCCTAGGGGGAAATAAGAGTGCGGAATCGAACACGTGGGAAATCGGCAATTTCTGGTGCAAGCCATTCCGCAGTTTTCCCCCGAAGCACGCCAAAGATTTGCCAAGGTAGTGCTCATTTTATGAGATATCCCTTAGGCAAAACCAGAGATTACAGCCACCAGGCCCCTCAATGACGCTTAACTCTCTCCTGAAATCTCAGTATCTTATTGTCATAGGGTTTAACATATGCTATATGAGTGAGTACGCGAATAGCATTATTCTATACCTATCATTATGATGCTTTTTAGTCCTGTGATACTAGTGGGACTAATTTCCAGGGATTTTTTGGCCGATCAATTACTCTGTGTTTTAGCTCCACTCAAAGCGAGTCACACCGCCCTAACCCGCACCTTATAAGCATGACAGACTCCCCCCACACTGCTTAAATTCGCAAGTACGTAGATGTAATTACTTCTAGGCTAGCTTTAAACAATAGAGAAGATAGAACCCTGATCTGACCTCTGCTATTTCAAGTATTTTCAGCCGATGGCAAAGAAAAAGTGGGAAAGAAATAGAACCAGTACGCGCATGAAAACACGATTATGTGGCTGGGCGTAGCTTCCCATAACTGGAACATGCTACTCGCACAAGTGACATTGGAAACTCCTTAACCCATAGGTGTATCCTCTATGGAAGGATCAATTAACTATCGATTGGATATGATCGATGGTGCGGAACGCCTCGGCAAGTTGAGCCTACCCTATAGCGGTAGTCAAACCCAAGTTAAAGATCCAAAGTTCAAACATGAGATTCCGGCAATAGTTATTCAATCTGTTATATTACCATAGAGAAAACATACTTTCATGTCCGACACCTGTTAGAATTTTATTTTCAAGATGTAGAAACGCAGTTTAAGACATGGAACGAGTTTTCGAATGTGGCGAATTACGAGAATCCACCAGTGGAGACAAGTGGAATTTGATTTGTTAAATCTGACAGGCTACTGGAGGTATGTTGATCAAAATTTCCTTGTTCTGAATGGTAGTCAAAGCATATCTCTGGAAGGCAGTACTATCATATAGTTAATAAGAATCAAGAGATAGGCAACAGGTTGCCGCCTATCACATGAATACAGGGGGCCAGTTCAACTAAGAGTGTGGCAATTATTAGCACTCATCCATGTGAGTATATTGAAGAAAATATTCCATAACACAGTGTCACTCGCTTCTTATCTTCTCATCTTCTCAGGACACAGTGACATCCACCTCTCAACCACAGCATCCTTCTCCGCAGTCGTCGCAGCTCGGAACTCCTCTATACCTTGCCTTATCCGGATTAGATAAATCTCAGCCCGCAATTTCGTAAGATGATGTTTGTGAAATTCCTTCTCGAAACCCTTCAGTGTGTATCCTGGCAACCCGAAGACTGCGGCGCCTATATTATATGCGAAACCCATGGTCCCTTCCATGACGCCTCTACCAAACCCCTTCACCCCTTTCTCCTTGGCGCCTTTGTACGGTTTTGTTACGACACCTGTGAAGGCATCGCAAAAGCCGTATCCAAACTCTTTGCCGGCCGTTCGAAGACCACTTCCAAGTCCGGTGATCTCGTCTCGTCTTCTAACGTCGGCGGAAAATCGATAAGATGGATAATTGTGAAAACCATTGGCGATGTTGTAGAATAGCGAGATGGGAGCCTTAATGCCCGCTTTGGTGACGTCCGCGGCAAAACGTCCGGTGGCTCGTGTGTAGTAAAAGGCTTTGCCATGACGACCCTCTTCTTGGGCTTTCCATTGGGCCTTTCTCCGTTCGTGAAAGGTCGGTTGGCGCTCAAGTTGGTAAGTAACACTTTCCCCACTCCGGAGAGATTTACTGGCCATCTTCTGCGCAAAGTCCTCCATCTGCTCCGGTGTAACATGATATTGCTGTGTCGGAACCCTTTGGGTGGGAATTTGGGCTGGGTCGATTGATTGCGTCAGGGTTAATTGATCACCGTCTGGGGTATTTTCAGGCTGTGGACTATCGTCGTTTGGTTCTTGCTCGGCATAGCGGTTGGTAGTGAGAGTTGCTTGGTCAACGTCATTTTCAGTATCAGACGGTTTCTCGACCGGGACTTGGTTCGGTTGTTGAGGTGGCGAATGTTTGTTCTTGAGCCGTCTGTGATACTCACTACTAGCCGTGGCAAGGTTCGCGAAGAAGAGGGAAGTCGCGGCAATGACACCAACAATAGGATGCTCAGCACCCTCATCTACATACCAATGCCTGTGCCTCAGGAACTTGATATCATGCGATTCGATGACGCCTTTGTTAACTAGACAACCTACTGCAAAGTTACTGAGATGCGCTCCAGTGCCTTTATGCTTCCAGAAAGCAAGCTTATCAGGACAAAGATCACATCGCATATCGCCAAAATCATGTCGATCTTGGAAGTCCGTTGCCGTGTCGGTGGCACCGTCCTCCATAGCGATCTGGTCTGCCATCTCCTGAACCGCAATTTGCACCTCGGGGCGGAGAGCGAATTCGATGCTGGCCTGCAATGTCTCGGCCGTCATCTCTTTGAATGGGATTGGCGTAGGGCCAGCCCCAGCTCGAGCAATCATCTGGCCCCAGAATGGCTGGTCACCAAAAAAGGGAACGACAACCGTCGGCCGCCCAGCTGCAATACCAGCAGCGGTTGTGCCTGCACCTCCGTGATGAACCACTGCGGAGACACGCTGGAAGAGCCAATCATGGGGTATGTTGTCCATCAGGTATATATCTTCGGGCTTGTCCCCGTTGCCGATTCCTCCCCATCCTTTTGAGACAATAGCTCGAACACCAGCACGCCCTACAGCCTCGTAAATCAAATCTGTTAGGCCTTGCGGGTCATCGATGACGATGGAGCCGAATCCGATATAAATTGGTGCAGGACCCTTTTCCAGAAACTCGACGAGGTCTGCCGGCGGCGTGTACGAGCTAGCGAGATGCAGAAAGGAGAAGCCAGTGATGGCGATGTGTGGGCCCCAGTCTGCAGGCTTGGGAATAAGAGTTTGAGACCAGAGATAGCTATAGGGGACGCGAAGGCGCGGTAGAAGCTGGTAGCCCCATAGCGGGCTCACGGGGTCAAGCCGTAATGTCTGGGTGCGGAATTTGTTGATGAGGTCACCTAGTCTATAGCATTGTTAGTTACGACCGTGACTAGGACCTTGGGAGATCAGGATTTGACATACCCTTGCCATGTCAACAGTTCCATCAGAATGAACGAGAAGTAGTTGGCAGTGCCTGTATCGGTGTCCCCATCGTATTTCATTGCGGCCAACGGGTGGGAAAACTTGGCGGTTGGTGACCAGGGCATACTGTAGTGACGTTCAGCACTGAAAAGCTCTTCGCTGACATGATATAGTGAACTTACGTGAATACCATATGGAGGGGGATACCAAGCTTTTCAGCGCAGTGGATATGAGCCATAGAGGGTGGATTAGCAATGATCGCATCCGCCAGAAACAGATCCTTAGTATCCCGCACATCCGCAGCCCTTACTGGCTTTCCAGTACCGTCGCCAGCCTCGATGCAACTCCTCCACGCGCCATTAATGATATCCCACATCTCTTTGCGCCGTTTACCCACATCACCAGCTTTCATACTCTCACGAGACGGTAAAAGGCCCGGATTCCGCACCATATAGGCCATCAATTCAGATGGATCACCACCTATGCTGAAAAACTCGATGCCTTGCTCCTCAACGAAATTTTTGAAGACTGGGTGAGTACAGATACGCACACGATGCCCAAAGGGCGGCCGCGAAAGCAGCTGCGCGATGGGGATGAATGGCTGTACATCGCCTCGCGACCCAACGATATGGATGGCAATATTTAGGCGTGGGCCTGTGGCAGGTCTGTGTTCGGAGAGCGCGACGGTGCTAAATTTGCGCTTCTTGGGCGGCTCTTGAGGCGAGGGTCTCTGGTGCTTCTTGAAGTAATTGACGATAGATTGAGCGTTTTCATGTATCTGCACCTTGACGCGTCCGTCAATTCCGACGTTGCCGGACGTGCAGTGTTGCGAGTCGCCATCGCCAAAGGTGAGATTGCCAGGCGTCTTTGACTTGGTGCGGCTGAGAGCCATTTTGGCGGTGATGGGCGTGTTGAGCAGGCGATGAGAATGGGCCTCTCAAAGACAGTCAAACTGGATAAGTACCAGCCTTGGCGAAAAGCCAGATGCGAAAAGTAATTTCGGTACTCGTATTCAGTCGATATCTATCAATCGCGACATGTGAAGTGGAGAAAAATAAGATGACGTAGATATGACTACAGGATTTAAAAGGCGCAGGTGTTTTCTCGTCTTTGGGGAACGCGCAAGCTTTGTATTTGGAGCGTCAATTGACTTTTCCCAGAAGCGTATTCTCGGACATACCCAAAGGCCCAGACCCTTGGTTCGGATTCCAGAGTCTTGGCAGCCCTTGGACCATAGAAACCAGTTCAATCCGCGAGCTCGGTCTCGGTCAACCGCGCTGACGGGATTGGCCGAGTTTTAAGACTTGAGTGATGGTTGCGGATAAGCGGAGTCTGGTCAAACACCGCTTACCTCGCGGAGTCGGCATTTGGTAAGGACCGACAAGCTAAGCCCATTAAGATAGACTAGGCCTCTCGGTAGATGGCTATCACGGTAGCGGAGCCGGTTAAGGCCGACTCGCCGAGACATTAAGATTACTTCATTATCCTAATCAACTGGCGCTATCCATCACAAAAACATCCTTGGCAGCCTCAAATCCAACAACCACCATCTGAAAAACAAGGATAAGAAGAACTGAAGGACAAAGGCATCAATTACAATGTCGGAACCTCCACCTTCAGCGTCTCAACCGCCATCGTCGCCGTCAACATCATCGCCCCCAACCGCGACCACCCCCGGCAATGGCAATGGCTTCGTCAAGCGCGTCCGTGGAGCTTCCATATCCCTGATCAACGCCAACCCGCAGCTGGGCATGTGGCAAGCTACCGGCACAGCTATCGCACAAGCCCCCAACCTCACTGAACTGCGCGACGCCGAGTCTGGCGGCGACAAGATTGAATTTAATGCCCAAGGCCACTCTGCGCGCTATGCTGTTCCTGAACCAGATGGTGAACTGACGCTGGTGACGACCTCGACACTCACCCGTCGGCCCAGCTTGCTTGCTGCTCCACCCAAGTTTAAGAAGGATCCCTTCATCGAGGAACCGGCTGTCATCGCCGAGGAACCACACCTGGAACAAGGACCGACAGCGACTGAGGCCGGCATCACTGAGGCGCCTAGTGAGCAGCATGACCGCCATCATTTTCATCTACGCGAAAAGTGCCACCAGCGGCAGGCACGGCGGCAAAGCTTGTATGAGAAGCACAAGGCTGACGATAAGGAGAAATGGGGACCGACAATCCTGAACGGCCTCAAAGCGTTTTGGAAATTCTTTCTCACGCCATCGGGCTTTCTCATTACACTTTATGGACTCAATATAGTTGTATGTGTTTTTTGTCCATTACCTAGGATCCTATCAGCTAATTGAGATACAGGCTTGGGGTGTGAGTAAATTGAGCATGCACATGCTTTAATCCCTACGCAACAGCATCAATTGTTACGTGTTTCTAACTTGTATTCCTAGGCAATGCTTTTCTTCCTTTTACTCAACGTCGCACCCGCCATGAATCACCCCAGCGCAAATGATAATAACTCGGCGCGTAAGAAATGGATCGAGATTGACAGTCAAATCCTCAACGCCCTCTTCTGCGTAACAGGCTTCGGCCTCGCCCCATGGCGCTTCCGAGACTGGTACTTTTACACACGTGCTGTTCACTGGAAGAACGTTCCTGCTATGCAGAGACTAGCCGAGCAGAATAAGGCTTGGTTTCGACCCCCTGCTTGGGCGACTGATGTGGAAACGAAATCGACGGACTCCTCTACCGGAATCAAACGATCAGCAACTTTTACCGGTGAAAAAGCGCCACCCACACCTCTCTGGAAACTAGGATTCACGATTTACATGATGGTACTGAATACGTTTTTGCAAGCTGTGCTTTGTTATTGGATGTGGGCGTATAACCGCATCGATCGTCCTGTAAGTCGACGTGCTCAGAAGAGTATGAGATGAATGCTGACTTTGAGTGACAGAGCTGGGCTACAGGTACATTTATTGGCCTTGGTTGTGGTACTGGATTGCTTTCTGGTCTGATGTCGTGGTGGGAAGGTCGCAAGGTCAAGAAGATTGAGGGCCCCGAAGTCAAAGTTGTACCTGTATGAGTAGGCCGTGATTGGGCGTTGAAAATGTGATGGAAATTCTGTTAACCCACCCTGATATAGAGATACTTTGGCCGAACTTTGGAAAACCAAGGCCAGTAGATGCTGATGCCAACAGCATTGGCTACCTGGGCTTTGCAACCCTACTCCTTTATTATCGTGAATATTCTAGAGGCCAACTCTGAGAGTGTGTTTTCAAGTACGTATAGATAATGAGATACAATATTAGCCCAGCTATACACAGCATCAGTTGCTTCAAACCTGACTACTTCAACGTATACGGTGCAACTCACCATTCTCCCACCACCCCTTCGAGCCTTCCATGAGCGGCAATGGACCATAGGGATATGGAGAAAAACAGACGTCTCATTCAAGCTATGCGAAAGATACTCTGCACTGTAAAGCAAATAACGATCCAGCGTCAACAACAACTCATTCAAGCAGTTTCCCTGATAAAGGCAGCAATGTTGGGGCGCTCGTTCATAGCCTCCACCAGCTTCTGCAGAGACTCTGGCAGGTTGTCCTGAGTCCTTGTCAGTGCTTTGACTAAATCCGCAATGAGTGGAGCGAATGCTAACTGGAAGGGTTTTTGTGCGACGCTCGTTGTCAATGCTTTGAAAGACGGCAAAGTCGGTGTAGCTGATCTTGTCGCCAAGGAGGTAGGGACCTTTAGACTCGGCGTAGTACTTGGCTACGAGCTCATAGTACTGGGGCACGATTTTGTTTTTGTAATCGTCCGAAGCACCGCCGAGGGAGGCTACCCATGCCGCCTGATGTTATACTTAGCATACAATTTTCCCAAAATTTCGTGGGAGGAAGAACTAACCCTCCAGTCAATATAAAGGTCAGCGACCAGGTCGGCGATGTACTTTTCGTAGCTGGTATCACCTTCGTACCCACCAAGCTCGCGGGATAGGTACCGCAAAATGGGGATATGCTGCAGATATTTAGCACAGTGCTTGGAGATATACATTGAGTAAGTACTGCCAAAACCCACCTGTGATAACTTTGTTCCCTTGTACTCCAGGACAGGAAGGAGACCAGTTGGAGAAAGGCCTTGTTCTTTGAGTTTCTCTTTGGTCGCGGGCCAAGTACTATCGTAGGGATAGCGGACTGTTTCGAAGTCGAGGCCGGCGTCCCTCAGAAACAGACTATCATAGTCAGTGGGCTTGCTCTGCGAAGCATGCTTCTCGGAATGAATATTCATAAGAGACTGACTTTACTACCTCGCCTCGGCCTAGGCGACCTAGGTCGAGATAGTGATAAACAATCGTTCCAGACATGGGGGAGATAGTAGACTAGTTTCTCCGAGAAGATGAGCTTTGGGGTGCGAGATGTAGGGGTGGGAATTGGTGGTAGATTGAAGCTATGTTCGACTGAATTGCGTTGTCGAGGTGACTGAACCGGATTAGTGCGAGCACTGAACCATCTTTATGCTTTTCCAGACTTGTGCTAAGACGAGGTGAATTGTGTCAATTGGCAGCGATATGTTTGTCGACGCAGCTTTCACGTGAACACCATGCACATGAGGTAGTCGGGCTTTCCACAGGCGCCAACCATGCAGAATTTGGAATCATCGACAATATACGGGGGATAAGCTGTGCAGATTCCAATAGCTTCGTCCCGAGAGCCAATTGGCCCCCTAGTCATCTTACTATTCTCATTGGAAGAGGCTTTATTTGATGCGATGCGCTTACCAAGTAGGAAAAGAACGCTAACATAAGGAGAGGGCAGTCAGTAGTGGAGCTTCGAATCTGGATAGCCAGTCACGAGGCTGGAGACTGTCAGATACACGATGGAAACAGGATAAAGTTCAGGACTTGACAAGCTTAGCGACCACGAAGCTGACGTCAGCTTCATTCCGTGCATTAGACCAGTTCAAACCTGAACTAATTGTGCCGCGATTATTTGCTTACAGGCCACCTACTTCAATAGTCTTAAGCTTATGCAGGCTGGAGGCGCTGTCTCTCATTTTCGATTGCGCAAATGCTAAATGCGAAAAAGGCGCTTCAGGGTCCTCCTGTTTGGGTTACGCCTTGGCTTAGTAAGAGTTTGTCAGAGCTTATACTATACTAGGCTTATTTGACTCAGGTATTCATCAGCTCTTAACTACTATTGGACTACATACGCAAAGTCCCAAGGGTATTACCTCCAGCGCCTTTGGAGCAGATATACAGGCAGCTCTAGCCACTTGCTCTGAGTCCACCAATAGTCTCTCTTGTATATACAAACGCAGAGACCGTTGAAAAGTTCACTATGACATCGGTCATCACGCCGTGGCACGAAGGGGAGGTTGCCGTGCACGATTTGCTCAATGTGCCAACTAAGGGCAATCCCACAGCTGCCGGTTTCCCCCTCCGCTACGAAGAGCGTCTCCTGCAGTCGCCTATTGTTGCGGTAGGCACTCTCGACGATCAGGGTAGGCCATGGACAACCATTTGGGGCGGCGAACGAGGCTTTGCCCAAAGGATTGCCGAGGACATAATCGTCCTTGACAGTGTCGTTGACATGTCCACAGACCCTGTGTTCGAGGCTCTTTGGTCCGATCAGCCGCGAAAGGGGGTCATCAAAGGACGAGGGAGACCCATGAGTGGGCTCACCGTCGATTTGGAGACGAGAGACCGGATCAAGATCGTGTCAAGCAAGATGATCGCTGGGGCTGTAGTAGACGGAAAGGTACAGACGACGATCCAAGTGACGGGGAGTCTGGGAAACTGTCCAAAATACATCAGCAAAAAGGAGATCTCGTCCTCCAGTGTCGAGAAAGCTATATGTACGAGTCGCGGGCTACCTCTGAGCGCAGAGGCGTTAGAACATTTGGATCAAGCGGATATGTTCTTCCAGTCTACCACCAACGGTGAGAGTATGGACACAAATATTCGGGGAGGCCTGCCAGGGTTCGTTCGGGTCATGAAGAACGAGGCAGATCAGGTTGTGCTGATTTATCCAGAATGTGAGCAAACCTCTTCCCATGACTGCAGATAGAGTACAGAACGCTAACTCGGTTAAAGACTCCGGTAACAGATTGTATCAATCGTTGGGCAATCTTTATGTAAACCCACTGATGGGTATTGTGGTACCCAACTATGATACGGGCGATGTGCTTTACCTCACAGGTACAACATCTATTCTCATAGGTGATCAAGCTTCATCTATCATCGCAAGGACCAATCTGGCGATTAAAATCGACGTCACCGATGCTCGCTTTGTCAAGTCTGGTCTGCCTTTTCGGGGCCGATTTATCGACTACTCACCGTATAACCCACCTGTTCGGCACTTATTGAGCGAACAGTCCCTTAACGTCGAATCATCCTCCTCGGGCCTTACTGCGACGCTTGTCAATCGAGAACACCTTACACCTAACATCGCTCGTTTCACGTTTGACTTATCATCGCAAAGTTCAGTATGGACTCCTGGACAACATATCACATTTGACTTTTACGATCATTTATATGCCGGATATAAGCATATGAACAACGATAATCCTCAGAGTCTCAACGATGACTTCGTACGAACATTCACCGTATCTAACGTCCATGCCGGCGATGGCAAGGTTGCCGTTACTGCGAAAAGGCACGGTCCAGCAACAGGCTTGTTGTGGCAACATCCGCTCGATGGAACGTTGAAAATTTCAGTCATGGGCTTTGGCGGGAAGGAGTCATTCCACATGATCAAGGGAACTGAGAGCGTCTTTGTGGCCGGCGGCGTGGGCATCACACCAATGCTTGCCCAGGCCGCCAGTATAATGGAGGGAGATAATGGAAAGAACGTCAATGTCCTGTGGAGTCTCCGAGCCGAAGATTTGGCGCTGGCGGAAGACTCTTTTAAAAACATCCACGGCTTAGCGGCCGCAACCAAGCTGTTTGTAACAGGTAGGGTCTCGACGTCGAGCAATGGTCAAGAAGATGGCGTGGTGGAGAGGCTACGAGAGCTTGGAGCAGAAGTCCAAATTCGTCGAATGTTGGACGATGATTTTGCTTCCCTCAAGGGAAAGGGCACCAAGTTCTACCTGTGTGCGGCACCGCAGCTGCTAGCAAATTTGACAAAATTGCTAGCAGAGGAGGATATTGTCTGGGAAGACTTTGGTTACTGAACACAGGTAGAGAGGAGCCTCTGCGAACGACGAGATTGTAGATTGACTCTTTGATAGTTGAAAATAATCAATTGCAAGACAGTATGTGACGAATCTAGTTATTCTCCTATGAACGCGGAATCCCTTATTCGCAAGATTGAATGGCAGTGCCTTCCAGCTTACCGAAAGCGCTCGAACTCCAACTGATAAACTTCGCTCAAATAAGGTTAAACCGGATAAAGATGTGACGCAAACTCGCTAGCCCCTGGGGATAGAGAAACCCGGCTGCGCTATTGTGGTTGTGAGCCTAGTGTACTCGACGCCGAATATGGCCGAAATCCCGACAAAGTTACTACGAGGCCATCGGCACACTTTTTAGGAAGAAGACGGCTGCCGTGGGAACACGTAGTAATGCCTAGGTTCGAGCCGCTTAGGTTACCATGGTCGAAGCGCCGCCAGGGTCAGCGGTAACAAAGACAGGCCTGGGATCACCGGGGTGGACGTGGTGCGGCATGTGCGGCGAAATCGCGGAATGCCGTGAAATTCCTGAAGGGCGGCCGACATGCTGACAACCTTGATTAAACCTGGCTTCGGTCATGTCATCGCCATCTCGACGCTGCAGTATATGATAAATACTTAATTAGATAAGCTTTGACTAAGCCTAACGCTTGGTAAATGGGCAATTACTTTGATGCAGCGATTATAGTGTAACTACAGAAGGAGTATGAATATGGCTGCATTGCGCTGTCGATTAGCTTTATACACATACAAGGGCCATCCAGCTTTCTGAAACCACTGTTGATAAACACGTCCCTTTTCTGTAAGGCGAATTAACGACCACACTAACGGGCGGTTGTTATTAACTCTTTACCTCATACTTCCCAGCAGCCAACTCAATCAAACCAGAATAGCAACTATAAATATTAGAGCCAGTCCTGCGGAACAACGCCATTCAACTAAGATGGATTAATATTAGTTAATATCTCAGTCATATCTCGAGAACCTCAATACCAGCAGTTTTGAAGCTATGCAACTCGTTCTATATATATCATCTCAACAGAAAGAAGAGTTTCCAGAGCCCAAACAAAGCTATAGCGCAGATCAAGTGCTAAATAGCCATGCGCTCAACCTGGAAATATCACTCTCTGGCTAGTAGGTCTACCAATTAGGTGCCACTCCAGCATTGCGCACCGTTGTGTCACAAGAACGGCTAATCTCCTATCAACCGAGTCGATCACTTTCATTAGTCAAGCTATTAGCCCACGTGGTAAGCGATATGAACTAATAAACATAGTTTACATCACTGGCTAATCTAACAATATCGAAGGATTGCTAGCTATAGGAAAGTTTTAAATAAGCACTCTCTCCGTCAAGAATTCCTGGACTTGGGAGTGGTGGTTCGGTATATACCTTTAACTAGTCAGGAGTGGCGTTGGCGTATTGTATTTAATATTTCACCTTGATACTTCTTCCCTACCGAACGGATGATATCAAAAACACAGTCAATATGGTATCATATGCCAGGCCAGATTGTGGGCTTCTGGATGTGTTAGTTTGCGAAACTAGTAGCTGATAATTTTTTGAGATTTTCAAGACTATATAAATGGGAAGTACAACATCTAGAAAATCAAATCAGTGAGTCACTTTGGCCGAGTGGTTAAGGCGATGCCCTGCTATCCCCGGAAAGCTTGATAGGCATTGTGTTCGCACGCGTAGGTTCGAATCCTGCAGGTGACGATTGTTTCTTTATACTCCTATGAGTATGTTAATCTTTTTACATATTATTATATGAATTTCAACCTAAACTATCACTTTTTTCCTTGCGCCTATCTTAATTGGATACTTATTACTTTTAGATAAAGAGGTGTAAAGTAATTTTATATTTAACTGCGAGAAGATTAACTGTCTTATCTATAAAAAGTTTCTAGCTGTAACCTATAGTGAGGAGGCTGAATTCGAACATCGCATCACATGCTATATATATGGCGTTTAATGCCTGATTAAGTGTCAGTTGTTAGATAGCGAAAAGTGAGGCGAGCCTCATGCAGGTCTACTGCGGGAGGCCGTCCCTTTATTGTCAGCTGAGGAGATCATATTGTCTGACATAGGTATAAGGGGCGACCACGTCCGCTTAGCAAATCAGTACCAAATCAAACTTTCAATCATTTGACTATTGACAATTTTGATCAAATCCATTTTCCAAAATATTGTATTCACTTCACTGCATCAATTTGTTCACTTAGTCTCGGAAGCAAAGAGAAGAAGGTCTTAGAGGCATACCCAGTCCTCCTTAGTTCGTCCCCACTGCGTAATCAGCCCCATCGATCCGCTATCAGGTCGTACGCAAGTACCAAATACAGACTGCAATTTGCAGGAAATTTTGGACAATCGCAATTTGATCATTTGCACTCGATGTCCACCACTCGAGTCACAAATGCTGGTCATTGCACCAATCGTACTGTCCCACGACTTCAGCCGAGCTACCGAGGCAGAGCGGATGAGACCCCGCCTATTTCGGAGCCGAAGATAGTAACAAGTAAGGACTCGGTCTACGATGATATGTATTTGAACAATTCATCGGCCTACGACAATGATAGTGATGATTCCGATTACTCTGTATCATCGGCTTTGGCAGATGCAATGGGGGAGCTCTGGGAACGGAATGAGAACGCACAGCCTTTCGCACGAGTGACAAAGACGAGTGCCGCACTCTCATTGCATCAGCCAACGAGAATGGAATCCTCTGGCGCCATTGATCAACTTTTCGGAATGCAAGAGCCTGATTACTCAGAAGAGTCGACTTTTCCGTACAAGATGAGTTTCACGTGGCGTACGTCCGAAAAAGAAAGGTTCCTGGAACACAACAGAAGCTAACTGCACACAAGCAAGCTGTCCCCCAGGAATAGAGAATGCACCGCTAATCATTAAGTGGGAAACTCATCGCATTGCACGGCATTGCTCTGTAAGCCTGGAGAGTACCGTTCTACAATACTCCCCAGCTTGGAAAAACCAACAAGTCTTCCGGAGAGCTCTGAAGTGCATGTGTTGTTTTCACGAGAAGACATTCCCACCAGATTGCGATAGCAAAGTTTGGCTCGGGGGGTTTTCCAAAACTTCTCAATGCAAGCAAGACGTGATTTTCAAGGCATTCCTGCATCTGAATCATGAAACGAGGGATGCCAAACTTGAGTTCGGAATTCCCACTTTGGAGCGGAGTTCAAGACTACGTCGCAAATTCGGGTTCGACAGGTTCATCGATGTTCAGTTGCTGATAAGCAGCCGGCCTCGTTCAAGCTTGAAGGCCGACCCAGACAGAGCATTGGCGAGATGGTTGGTTCACAACCGCCACCAGTTTCTTTCTCGTGAATGGACTGCGTTTTTCATCGAGGACTCCAAGTTGAAAAGTAATTCAACAGCCGCATCATCAGAGTTTCGAGAAGTCAAACGAGTTGTTTTTTTTGCAGAACAAGGGAAAGGGCTGGGGCTACATACACCAAACCATGCCACACTCACCCATACTCAAGAACCGATCAGTACTGCATGTGATAGATTCTCAATGTTGGACTGGCTCTTGCGATTTGACCGTAATATGGGTGAGCCATACATGAAGTTCTTTCATCGAATCTCCCAAGGTAAGCTGAAATTTTGGAACAGATGGCATATTGAATCTACACATGTTGACTCTGATAGGATTGACAAAATCGACCCCGACCGTTGTGCTCAACGAAGGCCAGTTACACAATCATTCCAGCGACATAACTTCACCAAGTGCTAAAATAATGAATGATGGAATTGGGAGGGTTTCTAAGTCGCACATGAGAGAGGTGCAGCATGCCTTTGGACTTGATCACCTGCCAGCAGCTATTCAAGGCAGGATAGGTAGCGCTAAAGGGCTCTGGGTGTTGGACACAAGCGACGTACCATCTCAGAACTACCTCGAAACATACCCTTCTCAACGGAAGTGGGATTGCGACTGGATAGACCCTGAGCAGCGAACCTTGGAAGTTGTAACTCATTCCTCTGGGCTGGAAGCAGCGAGTCTAAACCTCCAGTTTATCCCCATCCTAGAGAATCAAGCCAAGAATCGAGGTAAAATGAGAGCAGCAATTATCAAGCACATGAAGCGGCATCTTCAGACGAGCTTGGAGCGCGCCAAAGAAGCAATGAGAAAGCCCGAACTTTTCAGAAAATGGATTTACGAAACCTCCTACAGCAGCTACGGTGGGACTAACGAGTCTTGGTTTGTTGGTGGGTTACCAAATACTTGGACAGAAATAATGAGCTTTCTCTCGGACGGAGGCTTTGAGCCCTTAAAGCTCAAGTTCCTCCACGGCTTGACCTTCGACCACATGAACTCACAATGGAAAACAATTAACAGAAAAATGAAGATCAAGATCGATCAATCGACTTGGGCGCTGATGATAGTGGATTTCCAGAAAGTCTTGGCACCTGATGAAGTTCATCTGTGTTTCTCATCCGCTTTCAACGATGGGGTTGAAGATCGTTACGATCTGGATGGATTGGATGTGCTGGTTGCCAGGTGTCCAGCGCACTTACCTAGCGATATACAAAAGGTCAAGGCTGTTTTCAAGCCAGAGCTGCGTCATTTGAAAGACGTCATCGTATTCCCTTGTACGGGGAAAGAGCCGCTAGCAGACAAACTCTCGGGAGGTGATTACGACGGTGACAGAGCTTGGGTCTGTTGGGACTTGGACATTACCAACAATTTTCGAAATGCTAGAGTGCCCCCAAAGCCTGAATTCAATGGGAGTCTGCAAGCCAACAAACGGACGGTCGAAAGTCTGAGTTTGACTTATGGCAAGGATCACTTCTTGGATTATCTCCTAGAAGAAGCGTTTACTTTTCACCTCGCCCCCAATCTTGTCGGTATCTGCACAGATTACAAGGAGAGATTGTCTTACCAACAGAACAGTATTTCCACTCCATACGTCATCAACGTAAGCTGGCTCCTAAGTGAGTTGGTGGACCAGACCAAGAGCGGATTCATTTTTAATAATGATACTTGGCGACAATTCCAAAAGGATTACTGTGGAGGGAAAACCGTTTTGGAGCGCCCAGCTTACAAGCTCGATACTATTGGAAGTACTTCCGAGTCATGCCATATCCTTGACTATCTCAAATCCACAATGCAAAATCTCATTAACCGGGGGCTGACTGACTTTCGTTCCTATCAGCCTGGTCAAGACAGGGAGTCTGGAGAATTGGAGCTTTCCACATTTGACACAGATCTCGCGGCTTACTGGGACAACTTCGAAACCGAAATGGAAAGCTTAATCCTGAAACAAGACCCAACTTCAACTTGGCTCTCAGAGTTGCGATCCAACCTTGAGCGGGACATACGGGCAACCTTTTCTTACTGGGGTGAGATGATGTGTGGTACGGATCATTATTTCAACAAGGTTATTCCTGTCTACGAAAGATGGATTTCTATTTCACCGCAGGCCATCACCATTTCGAGCGTCGCAGCGGGTGTATTATGGTCACTTACTTGCCAATCCACTCACTCATCAACGCTCGGAGTCTGGCAACTTCTCAAAGCAAGTCTAACTTTCAAGATATATCATAATGTGCGCCCAAAGTTCGTGTGGCAAGTTGCAGGCCGACAACTCCAGTACATCAAAGCTTCGAGGATCATGGCAGACGGACAAAGGACATCGATGGGATCAATTCCAGTTGTGCCAAGGATGTACAAGCTGTTGCGCCCGGATGGGAAAAAGATCAGTAAACTTCAGTCTAGTTGCGAAGCGGTACTGGCCGAGGATATATCGCGTTCCAACCACTCAGATTAAAGTCCATATTAACGAGTCGAAGCGGGTGGGACAGCGGGTGAAAATGACTACGGGTGCTAAGAGGGTTTCAAAGTATTATAGGAGATACCTTGGTGCGAAAGCCTGAATGTTTACTCTGAGAAAACACAGTGCATGGTTGATTCAATGGTTGCTTGCCGAGGTACAGCGTCTGTGACATGCTTCAACTACACCTACCGAGATCGAATGCCCTAAGCTGTCAACTATCCCCAATTCGCAACGGTTATACCTCCTTACTATATCGCCCCAGTAGGTGTAGCTCAAGATCCCGGGGATCAGGTAGATCGACGGTCGCCTGTCCAGATTATTCGAAGAGCCAAAGGCTGCCTCGCTTGCGACGAGGCCATCTTCATCTGCATCGCACTCCTAGTAAAGCTGATCATTCGACAGGGAGAGAATCCGCCTCGAGAGACAGCGTTCCTGAAGAACCTATCCTCTGCTATCTAGAGTTTGCTCTACAACCTCCAAAGTAAAGGAAGCTGGCTTCAACAATGACAAATAACGCAGTTTTTGTTTCATCTTGGCGGCATTATGACCCAATGCCCTCATGCTTGCCTTTCAAGCTGCAGCACAGCAACTTTAGTACCATAGATGACTCCTTCTTCTGAATATGAAACCCTGTTCTTCGTTCCTTGAGACAATCCAGCTCAACAACCTATCCTCTGCTATTAATAGGCGCTTGTGTTACCCTCGAGCAGAAGTCATACACACATTCAACAAAGGCATAATCTCCTGGTGCGGAGACCGGGCCTGGGTAATCAATCTGTATCCAGGATGAAGAATGAAGAGGATGTGGTGGAATATTGCGCGGGATTCGCTTGCAAAAACGTTATTCTCTGAGACGCCCCAGCATATTGTCAACGTCAGGAAGGCATGTAGATAGATATCCATCATCAGTGGTGCTTCACGGCGAAAGTCAAACCATCGCTATCATCTTGTATGATACAAAGAGAGTCGATCCAAAGATATTGGGTAGGTATCGCACGACAAACAGATATGACGTCTTGATAGTTGTGTTGGATCAGAGTCGGCTTGTGGGAAGCAATATGAGCGATAGTTCGACCGAAGTAACTTTGCCGTATCTCCGGGCCATCTATGGTAAAGTGCAGCATATGGAACTTTGTTCCGAGTCTCGACAACATGTCACGTCTTCGAACTGCTCCTACCGATATCTAACAACCTGGTAGGCATGCGTGCGTCTTTGGGAATCATACTTCGCTCAACGCAGCGGGGATATTCCATGTCGCAGTTCTTGATCCAACGTCGTGCAAAACTACCAGCTGAGACAGGTGTGTACTCAGTAGCGATGAGTGCATTTCTTGCTGTATCTAGATTAAGCAGTGTTAGTTCGAAGCTCATAGCTTATTGGTAGCTAATCTTCATCTCTTACCCATAAAGTAGTCCTCTGTTGTTTTCCATACACTGAACCAGATACGTTTTCTTCCCACAAAACCTTTAAATTTGAGCCAAAGCTGGTACTCAGCTGACTGAGCATTGTATACGACCCTTGTACTTGCCAATTGGAACTTGGCTACTCTTGCGTCATTAGGCGACGCGCTTGGAGAAGAACGAATAAAACGTCAAATTGTCCAACAGATTGGGCAGTCGTGGTTAAGCGATGTTAAAGCTGCCCCCCATGACGAATGTGTAACAGATTTTTGTTTCTGTTTGCCACTCATATGGCCACTCAAATATTCTCCAGATTCAGTTTGAGTTCCCACAATTATCCCGTGTCGTGAAACTGAACAAAGGCCCACTGTGATGGGTAGACTAGTTTGCGCCTTTGTTCTGTTCTGCTCTGGCTGTAGATGGGCTTATCGTTCCGTTATGCTATCGAAGTGATTGTGTTGGCTTCTGGGCCGTTGGCATTGAGGGCCATTTTAGGTTACGATGAATGTTTGCTAAAAGCGGACCGGTCCGCTATGACGTTATCATCATGACCGAGATCGTTTATAAATTGTAATTGAATGTGATACAAACTAATTCGTAAGAAAATCATGAGATTTGGGACGCCATTTCTTCCTATTCGTAGTCTAATACCCTCGGAAAGGAGGGTCATAGACTCTATCGTCGAGACTATCAGGAGGACACTGAGACTCACTATCATTCCACTCTAGCCTCTCGATGAAGTCCTTAACCAAAGGTCTATCCTGATCTGATCTCGAGCTTGTCAAGTAACCGCCATTTCGAATCAACAAAAGCGCCCACTCATAAAGATCCCGTGCGCCCCTATACGAAATTCCCTCGTTGGCACCCATGGCTCCATATACCATGTCAAGTGGCGTGGAGCCAAAGCTGGATAACGCATTAACCTCTGCGCCTTTTTTCACCAAGAGTTTGGCTAGCTTCAGGTCTGCGATGTGGAGAGCTTTGGCTGTCCTAGGTTGGCCACCATGATCTGCCACGACTGGGATCGTCACGTTAGGGTCCTGGCCGTGACATAGTAGAAGCTCCATGATGAGAAACTTGTCGTCATGGATTTCCGGGTAACGAAAAGAAGCGAAGGGGCGATCCTGTAGCAACAGCGTGAATGGTGTCAGGCCATGGTGTTTGCTTGTCAAATCTGGCTTGTAGCTAAGGAGCTCTCTAGCCATTGGAACCACACTGAAGTTGCGAAGATTGGTTTCTTCGTCTGACAAATCGCCGTAATTTACTCTTTTGATGGGCCTTGCCTTTTTCGTAAACAGTCTTCGTGGGATAAACCTGTCTTTGTTCATTATCCTTCTTAATACCATATCAAGTAAGGTAGGACCAGTTCCTGGTTCATGACCGAGCAAGTCCCTGACGAGTCCTTGGTCGGAATCTTTCAAGACTTGATCGATATAAAGTACCATGTTCATTGTGACACCAAATTCCAGCGCAGATCCAAACAATCCATAGACATCATCTTCATCGCGCGCAGGAGCAAACATCCGGTAGACCTTGTCTGCTTCGTCTATGACGGACTTCTGATTTACTCCGGTGGTAGACTCTGCCAGGTGGAAGTAGTGGAGATCTCGAAACCAGGGAGGAAGATTGGGATCCCAACATGGAAGAGAATCGTAGCCCTCGTTCAGGCATCTTTCCCTTTCTCTTATGAGCTGGACCAAGCCATACGTAGAAAGGAACGTGTAGCCATTGGCGTCCGACATCCTATGTACCACTGGGTTTTTCTTCAACTGCTCGAGGAGTGTATTCAGAGTTTCATGGACTGTTCGGTGCATGAATACGATAGCCTCGCGTTCTCCCTCCCATGGACGGAACATGCGGCCCCTGGAGCGTCTTCTTTCTAAGTTGCCCCCACAGAACTTGTTGAGATACCTGTCCTGTTTCTCGGCCGGCCATGTTAAGTCTTCAAATGTGGTAGTATTCCCACTGATCTTGCTGTCTTCAAATGACTCTTCTTCAATCCAGTTGAAGAAGCCTTTAGGAGGGGGATCCCCGCCCGTCCTCACACAAGCTTGAATAGGGATTGAATCAACACAATTTTTGAGAGTTTTCTGTCTTGCGCATTTCAATGTCAGCCAGAAATCATAGCTATCAATTGGAGTCATGGATCGATGAACAATTTCCAGTATCATGTAAGCCTCCCGTTTGCATTCATGTAGGATCTTCTGGACAATCCTCTCATATATCCTTTCGAGTGTCAAGCTCGACTCACCGGAGAAAAACTGGTCGAAAAGCTGGGATATGCAACTGATGTGGGCATCCTGACAGTATTCAAGGAGGCCGGTTACTGTTAACTTGACTCATAAGAAGACCCCCTTGGCCTCATCCACCAGAAGAGAGACCAAGTCTGGCAATGCGGGAATCGGAGAACGATCGTCTTTCAGTAAGAGACTCGTCATGTCTGGATAAGCTGGATCCTTGAGCTGTGCCATGATGTATGTGAAGATGTCCTGTTTTGTATGCTCATGCACAAGCAAAGTTGGGCATGATCTGAAAGCATCCTTGAATACATTGTGGGGGCGACTGGAAAGACAAATCTTGACACCGATAGCCCCTCGCTTAGAGGAGTCGATGATGTGGTTTATGAGTTCAATAACGGCTTCTGGTGGGTCAGAGCATTCATCGAGAGCGTCCAGGACTAAAAATATGCGAAACTTGGCATCGTGCTGTTGAATAATACTGTCCAGCGCTCCGAGTAGATCATTCGTCGACCAATTTCATTCGCACACGTTGTAGATTGGACTGATACATCTAGCCAGGTCGTCATATGTTTCCAGGCACCGGTTGACAAGAGTGTAGAGTAAGCCTTTCGTAGATTTTTGAACTTCTTCTCCCGCGTAATAGAAAGAGAAGTGTGATATGATCACTGGTTCATCCGAAGTCCCCGTCGGTATTGTACCGCTTTCAAGACTTTGTGCGATATACTTCATGATCGTTGACTTCCCACAGCCTGGCTTTCCGCTGATCCAGAAAACAAAGCCATTGGACCTCAGCCAGTCAAAAAGTGGTAACTTGGCGTCCCAGATCCATTGGCATGTCTTCGGGGCGGGTTCGTCCACAATGCTGATCCTGAAGCTTGCTGCCTGGGCTCCGTTTGTAAGGCTGTTTAGCATCTTTCTAGAGCCATCGATTTTCTGCGAGTTCAAGATAGAGGGTTTAAGTGGATAAAACGAGGATCGTCGGAGATCATCCAACCTCGTCACCGATTTGATATGCCTTGCTACTAGCTCTCGCAGGATTAAGCATTCATAGCTGTCCTTCTTCAGTTTGGCTATATCTGAATGGTCGCTGTTGACAGGGTGGACGTCTTGGTCTTTGGTGCCGCGTTGAATTGCAGACTCTCTTGAGACAAGAAGCATCTCTTCGCCTTGACTTCTCCATTGGCCCTTTTTATCCTGCTGTCTTCTCATCAACGTCATGAAGATTATTTGTAACGGGTTAAAATACATACTGCTGGAGTCTTGGTCGATATTAGCTCGAAGAAGCACACAAATTGCGGTTATGGTTTGCCGTCCATAGTCCAGATTTCACTGAGATTCTGTACTTTCTCGTCAAAAATCTCGAGGGATGGGGAGTTCTGCTCCAGCTGGTGGATGAAAAGGTATTCATTAGGCTAACCCTTCACCATAGGCTTGAGACGACTTATCTCCATCCCACGATTAGGAACTCCAAATAAAACGATTGCACGAATCTTGTCCAGTAGCAACATCCTTTCATGCGATACAATCAGTACTATTGCAGACTTTAAGACGATTCCACCCAGGCTGTGGGCAAAGAACATCAACTTCTGAGTGGACTGTCCGTATGCTTGCAACAAGTTCCCTTCCAAGAAGCGTCCCGAGTCCTCAATGTTCTGAAATGAGGGATTATTTAGCAACTTGTTGTCATAACCGTAGAGGATACATCTCATTCCTTTGGTGCCTTGGGCTTTGGCAAGTTCGTCTCGCACCCATAAGAAAGGTCTCTGATCCTTGCTAGCCCAGCCGCCCAAAGGGTGGCTATTGAGGCCATGGATCCAGATACCGCTAGAGAATTTAGTCAGTGCTTGTTGAATAGCTACAACTACTCACTTGAAGATATGTTCGTTGTGGGGACAATCATTCAATGGCGTGAATCCTAAGAAATGACGGTCGACCCGCACCTCTTCCTGAATGTCATTGACCTTGAATGTCCACTTCAGAACCAAGGAACACGGGTAAATCATCGAAACAAATTGTCGCCGTCTTTTCACCTTCCTTGTATGGTATGCTTTCAGCTAACGACAAGACGCTGATATTGTTGGATGGACCAAGACTTTCTTCGTTTTCTGTCCGACACTCAGAAAGAAGCCTGGGTAAGGTTTCTGTCGTTATGTGTTTTAGTATATCCTGCACACGAAACGTGTGCTTACGCTTGTCTCCAACCATTACCGTGCTAGTAGTCGTATAAGTATACTTGAATTAATCTAGATTATTAGACTTCATATTAACATCGACAACGACGGGACGATTGATAGCACTTTGTCTACCCCGCTTTTGCGGCTGAAAATCACGCTTATTGTGGCTGAAGGAGTGATGCTTTATTTGCTGACGGTTGAAAATGACGCAAATGGACGCGTGAAATTTGAGAGCCTGATTCACTATCAATAACCCTTCATGAAGACTATCTTTGACTCTAGTTCAACTGCTGCTTTTGAGGCTTAGTCGAAACCTTGTTTTCTTTAGATCGAATCTATCATTCCTTAGTCCAAAACTAAGAATTCCTCCGGCTAAGAAACGTTTTTGTTCGTTTCACTCCACAAAATGATGAACGAGCCCATTCCAGCGGGAGATCTGGGGCCTGTAAATCATACTAAAATACTCAAGAGTATAAAAGCTAATTTGGGCTACAGAGCAATGCACTTCAGCCGCCATACAAGAAGCAGCACGAACTGGTTTCGACTGTTATTTATCCATGCCGCTTTCGACATGGAACGCGATACAAGAACGAGTGGATAGACCCAAAGAAAGATCTAGCGGCTTTTCTGGAGGCCGACTTGAATTGCCCGAAGCTCAATACTATACATGACCATTTATGGCTTGCGGGAATGCCTAGAGCCGCAAGGCCATTTCATCAACACAAACTCTGCCAACGCAACGTGTACATTACCGAGTCGTGCGATGAGCATCTAATATGGCACGAAAGGAGCATTTTCATGAAGCCGTGCCCCAGCTACCTTCTCAACTATGAAACCTGGGTGGCCTTTCTCTGTGTCAATGAGAAGCTATACAGTAATGCTTGTGGTTTACTACTATCATACACCTGGCTCGTCAATCGAGAAAGCGACTTCTTAATTGCCCAGGACTACGGCATCTTGCCAAAGGACCTTGAGTGGCCTGCGTGGAAGAGACTCGTGGACGACTTCCTGGACAGTATTGACGAAACAAGCCTGTTGCAAGTGAACCGTCGCTATCACTTTGGAGAACTACGGTTAGCACGAGTCAGTTCCATCTATCGTCTACACAGCTTCTTCCATGCCAAGTCAGTTGCAGGGCGGATACAGGCTCTTGATTCCACATACATGCCAAGATCAACATGGTATAAGGACTTTTTTGAGAAGAATTTTGGGTGGATTTTGACAGTTTTCATCTATATTTCAGTGGTTCTGTCATCCTTGCAAGTCGGTCTGGGAACAGAGCGACTGCAAAACAATAATAGTTTTCATCGGCTGGCTCTTGGTGTTACTCTAGCGTCGCTGGCGTCTGTTGCATTTGCGATGACGGTTGTTATAGTGGTCTGGTCAGTATTGGTTGTCTACTACCTCCTCGCTAATCGGCAGTATTGGAAAAAGGTCCAGGACGAGAGAGCTACTTCTCGGGTGGAAGCGTAACACGAGAAAGAACAAGATATCGTGTGGTACATAATGGTTGGTCTCTTCTGTTAGTTTATCGAAGCCTGATTTCTGTAGAAAATGGACATGGAGGCTGCTCTAAGCTTGATTTGTTGTAGATGTCCGACTTAAGAATCAACTTGGAATTGTCAAAGATTAGTCCCATAAATTGATTCATCAAGTTGTTCCACCACATCAAAAACTCGCCCTGGAGAAGCTTGACTATTAACATAGTGAATTATAGTGCGGTATCCGCCACTTCTTCGCCTTATATATAGCGGTGCGAGCCAGTACAACTACCAAGAAGGTCTGCTTCTTCAGGTTTTAAATGCTATTCAATATCAGGTACTATTGCTTAGAGGACTACCGGTAGCAGACAATATCGACACATTCTGCGCACCCTATATCGCAGTCTGCCAGGCATCAAAATTGCGCGGGTGAATAAAAGTTGTGAGTACCGAATTTCCTCTCATCAATTTCCATGAAGAAGAACTTGAAGGTGACGCGATATGAAGCTCGAGTATATCAAGCTGAGGTTTGATTTCAGAGACTAAAGTTCTGCCGCTCTAAGCGAAGTCGGGCTCAAACTCAAAACAAGGCGCGTAAGCGAGGCTCGCTAGATAGTTGGCTCACAAATAAGGGTCCAAGCTAAGAATACCTAACGGCAGAGATTGGCTGGGTAGTCCCAGTGGGACGGAGAATAAAACAACAAAAAAACGGTCTAGGCTTTGGTAGTCCCTGAGAACACCTGCTACCCATGTTGTTAAGTGGGCCTACAAGTCAATTATCAGGCCACTTTTGAAAAGCTTGCCATGGGCTTTTTCCTTTTTTTCTCAACCCTCCAAGATCAACATTTTTGGTAAACATTCATTCTTGCTTGGTCAATACTGTCATCATGGCTCCCCCCAAGAAGGTCGAAGCCGTTAAGGACAATGTCGTTGCTTTCGGAAGGGTTCGCAAGAACCTGAAGATGGGATGCGTTGGTCTACCTAACGTTGGAAAGTCGAGTCTGTTCAATCTCTTGACCGAGCAGAGCGCCGCTGCAGAGAACTACCCGTTTTGTACGATTGAGCCCAATGAGGCGAGATGTGCCGTTCCCGACGCTCGATATGTAAGTTGAGATACTTTAAAAAATGGCTTCTAGAGCATGACTAACCTGATAAATATCTGTAGGACTTCCTCTGTGATCTTTGGAAGCCTCCGTCCATGTACCCCGCGTTTCTGCAGGTCACTGACATTGCCGGTCTGATCAAGGGTGCTTCCCAAGGAGAGGGACTTGGAAATGCTTTCTTGTCTCATATCCAGGCCGTTGACGGCATGTTCCACATTGTCAGGTACAGTGCCCATGGTTAAACTGTCATTCCCCCATGCTGACTTGTAATCTGACAGAGCATTCGATAACGATCAAGTCCTGCATGTCGATGACTCGATTGATCCTGTTCGCGACTTAAGTTAGTTCAATCAAGTCTCTCCATGACTCAACTAATGGATGAATATTCTAGATACAATCCAAAGCGAGCTTTGCAAGAAGGACCTCGGTTTGTGCTGGCCTCTGAAAATGTGTCACACCAGCTAACCCCGTTTTCTCAGACATCCTGCAAAAGACAATCATCGCCGAAGAAGCAATCGTCAAGAAGGCAGGTGGCAAGTACAAGATGCTGCCCCTCTTTACAGAGACAACGACAAAGATCAAAGAGGTAGGCCCAGGGTCCTCAGTCTTAGAAGCTGAAATTTTCAAAATGCTCACAATCATAAAATAGATGCTGGAGAACGACAAACCAGTCAGAGACGGAACCTGGACACCTGCTGAGATCGCCCTCATCAACGAGAAGATACAGCTTATCACCACCAAGCCAGCAATCTACCTCGTGAACTTGACAATGAAGGACTACGTCCGACAAAAGTGCAAGTACCTGCCGTCCATAGCCAAGTGGGTCACCGAGCATGGAGGTGTTCCTCGAGACATTATCCCCTTCTCCATCGAGTTTGAAGAGAAGCTCCACAGCATGAAGGATGATCCAGATGCCCAGGCCGAGTTCCTGAAGGAGAGCAAGGTCAAGTCAAAGCTGGACAAGATCATCACTGAAGGATTTACAAAGCTCGGCCTGCAATACTACTTCACTGGTACGATCACATTTCCTACCCCTGGTGGAAAAATACGCTGACTTCTACATAGCTGGCGAGAAGGAGATCCGATGCTGGACCATTCCTAGGGGTTGCCTAGCACCACAAGCTGCCGGAGCTATTCACAGCGACTTCGAGAGGGGTTTCATCAAAGCCGAAGTGGTGGCTTACCAAGACTTCTACGATCTTTGTGAAGGTGGGAAGTCCATGGGCCCAATCAAGGCTGCTGGAAAGTACCGACAAGAAGGAAAATCTTATGTAAGTGCTTCGACTTCTCTTCATGCTGAGATAGCTGACATAACTCTCTTTCAGGTTGTCCAAGATGGAGATATCATCCACTTCCAATTCAGTAAGTTCAAATCGTCACTGATACAACTCTTGGCTTGTCTGTCGTAGGAGAGTGCTGACTATGTCCAGACGTTTCAAACAAGAAATAGATTTGCCATACAGAAGCAGTGGGTCACAGAAGCTTATAGAGCCATCACCTTTAGTATAGAAATATGGGGCAACTTGAGAGCACTAAGGATTAAAAGAAGCCGTAAAAGCCGCTGGCCGAGCCCCTGGACTTTTGTCTCCCGATATCTAAACATGCATCTATGAGAACGACTCTCACCTACGCATTCATCGCACATCGATATTTCCGTCTATGTGATGATGCTGCCTTCCGGATGCATGCTTTAACTATCATAAAGAACATTGTATTTCCACAATTTAGATGAAGAGACAGAGCTTCGTATATAACGTCCGAGAGGCTGATGTCAACTTACGCCGACAGTATTCAATCGACTCTTACCGAGTAATAAGTAACGTCGCTTTTTAGATGCTGGACGTTTTGGTATCATCACGTGATGTAAAGTATCTTATCTTATCTTATCGCACGTTCTTTCCCCGGTGCTTATGCAGGCCAATTCGAAGACTCGGCCGCGGAGTGCTAAAATCCAAGTTTTTCAGCACATATCCCTGGCATGTTCGGACAAACCTGACCTTGATGGGCGCTTCCTTCAGAAAAGGCACCATTTATCAGCAAGCACTAAACTGATTTAAGATGATTACGAGAAGAGCTATGAGTGGTCACCTCCTGCTTACGCAGCTGTCATTTACCCCACAGACAGCAACTTTTATCGACGCTAGAGCCTTGACCAACCCAATTTCAGCCCTACTAGGCCTACATATCCGCTGAGCTTGGCTTAGTTTACCTCGCTGCTTATGAAAACGCGAATACCCGACATGACGGGGCGATTACGAGTCGGCGAGTGGTTCAGTAGTTCCGCTGAAGTTGAGCATAGCCACAGTCTCTATATAAACTCTGAGTCGATGCCACTTTGACTTCTATTCCAGCACATTCACTTCCTCCATAACACATTAATTTCCTCTCGTCCTAATACTGGGCTTAAATCTCTAAACTTCGACCAAACCGCAACTTCAATTTGCCTATTTAGAGAACCATATCGCCTATCGAACTCAGCACATTTCGACAGCCTTGCGAATCCATCACCTACCACTATGGCCCACCCTATCATCTTTAACGGCAGCCTTGGCCTAGGCCTCATGCTTGTCTCGCTCGGCCTAAACGCCACACTTCGCCCTGACGCCCATCTCAAGAACCTAGAGTTTCCCGTGCCTACAGAGCCGCTGGCCAAGAAGTTTAGCCACGCACTCATGCGAATTTGGGGTATTCGTAACATCACTGTCGGCCTCCTAATCTCCCTCATCTGGACAACTGGAGATGAGAGGCTAATGGGGAAAGCCTTGGTTGCAACGATGGGTATGCCTATCACTGATGGATTTGTCAGTCGACTTGTGATTGGAGGCGGCGAGACTCAGCATTGGATATTCCCGCCTGTAATTGTGGTTATGAGTGCTGGTCTTTTCGGATGGTATTGATTTAGAAGGCTCGTTTACAATATCTGCTTCATGCTACACTTCTCGGGCAGTAAAGCTTGATCCAGTGTCCTTTCCTTAGACTTGACACAACAGTACTTCGGTTGTTTGAAGTTGAGCGCAGTGTCTTATTTAGGATATTTAACATCTAATTATCTACTACTTGCTATGTATTCTCAATGCCAGTGTTCTAACCAGATTGAACAACTCTCTCATTCGCACAAGCCCCAATCTATTGTTAATGACGATCGCACTACCCAATGAGGGCCTACTTTAAGACCTAAATACTCACTAATTTAGTCTCTGAATAACTGACAAATGATTATACTAGTGAGCTAACCCTGCATATCTACGATAGCACTATATGAAATAAGCCTTGTATTATAAATTGATGGCGTGTCTTGTAAGTTATTTGGCTTATCGCTGTGTGTCTTAGGTATATCGATGGCCAAAGGCCATGAAGATAGCCCCAATATGAGCTTCGCCGTTCATTGCAAATATCCTCTCCTGCATATAACTATCGGCCAGAGCATCGCCAGATTAGGGAGCAAAAGAAACGGCAAAAAACATACAACAGCGGGGATTCGCTGGTCGTCACCGACCCAACTACTAATCCGCCGGTTAGTGGCTTGACTATGGGAGAGCGGACGGGATCCCGTATTTTCCACTACCTTTGGTCGTATGTGTTAAAGTGTTCATTTTGTTTAACCTATGAACTTATCTCGGCTTTTGATGCGAGAGTCAATGCTTCTTCTACGCGATGTATGTTCGGGACTGGGTGAGGTCCGTGTTAAACAAAGAACGTGAAACATAGATTCGGATCCGGGCGGCGATATATCGATGCGGATAAAGTTGGTCGAGCTTGGGCAAGCTACCCCTGGCCAAATATTCGTCTGGTGTCGGTAAGCGGATGCAGACGGTTGTGTTCTGGTCAACGATCCGTAGATAAGCACAGATACAAAGTGTGTGGCTGAGGAGAGTGAGAAACTGGAGTTGTCGGATGACCACGAGCTTGCTCGTTGTTGAAAGGGTTGACTGAATGCACTGGTTCGGTGGGAGCAAGACACCTGGCATCCTGGTTGTGCAACCATTCTGAAAATACCAGGAGCACTGGAGCTAGATCATTTCCATCATCTTAAGCTAGCGAGACTCATCAGATAAAAATGAAGAGAGTAGGCAGTCATGTAATCGCTGAAGAAAAGGTTTCGCAGTAGATATGGCAGGTAATAATCGTGCGGCTCGAAGATGTCATGCGACCAGGTCTCGAAAGAGAGGCTGTCGTGGTGGCAACAATCTGAAGGGGACGGGCAAATGTAATTGGTGAGAACAACATTTCAATATCGAGTTAATGACAACCAATAGACTTCTTGTTGATTAGATCTTCTCTGATATTTGACATGGGTAATCTTGTTCTGCGTGAATACTAGAGTGTAGCGATGGAACGTTATAATATATTTGTCCTGAGATTATTATAGATCCACCAAAGATTCATGATGATATTAGAAAGACGTTTAGATATATTACAACAGTACTTTTCAAAACTTATCCTGGTGTTTGATTCTAACTATTGATTTTTCATCTGTGACCTCAGCTGTATGATCGTCACATACTCGTACCTACAACACTTCATCATCACCAACATCTACGTCGGACTTCCACCATTCTTCCGTTTCACATGATACAGAGATGAATGAAGGCCCAAACCAATTCCATCCATCACTTCTGCGCTTTCGGCGACAGCAATAGTCACCACAATGCATGGCACTCTTTGTTCTGAATACGTTTCCTACCTAATCGAGTTTATGCTAAGTCGTGAACAATTTAAAAAGAGTGTTTGTGAAACAAGGGACAGTTTTCTCGATACCTAGGCGTCACAGCCAAAAACATAGTGAAGAGTAGAGAACAACAGTAAGAATGGGCTACAACGGGCACAAAAGTGAGCCAGAGGGCGACTCAAGAAACCGTGTTACTACGTCAGTACCAACGTTAATCTTGCGCATGGAGTGAGTTACACTATCGAAGGTTTCGGAAACATCGGCGAGATACGTGATAGTAACAAGTCAAAAATACGCAAGGTTCATGGCAGTATCAGAGTTTGAACACAATGCATATTGCAGTCAAAGGCAAACTGACTCACCCTCACATAAAGTTTGCAGCTGCCTATAAAGAGGCCTCTGCTCCCACCAAAGTCCTGGCCTTGTAATCTTCCTTTCTGCTACACCCCAGCTCAGCAAAACAATGGCTACACCAGCAGCAATGAACAAGCTTCCAGGTGAGTTAGCGATTCTGATAATGCAACTTCTGCCTTCCCCAGTGGATATCCAATCACTCATCTCGGCATCATCAATTTTCCTTCGGTATTTTTGTATCCATCGCCAATATCTTCTACCTCCTATCCAAATTCAACTTGAAAAAGCATTTCGGAGCCATGGATTACTCTCTGCAGCCTTACTCGCCAGCCGCCTTCGACTAGGGTCTCACAACCTCCCATTCCTTACCCCACAACAGGCGAAGGCACAAGTGGAGCCAATCCTTCAGTCTCGAGCTTTATACCCGAGTCAATGGGAGTCGAATTTGTCGATCCTCTGCGAGCTGTATCATATCAGACAAGAAGCCGATCACCTAGTCGCCGCGTATTCAGTAGAAGCTTGGGACCAGTTGGTGGATAAGGCCAAAATGTTGGCCAAAAGCCGTGGTCAATACAAGTGGGTTGAAAAATGCAATGAACCTGTGGTACTCTCCGAAGCAGAAAAGAAACGGTTTGATCGAGGATTTCTGGAGTTCGAAATCCGACGACACACTCTTCACTATAACCACGCTGAACTACTCCAAGTTAAGGTACGACCCCGAATGAATAGATCAATTTTTGAGTCTGATCATTTTGTCGTCGATGCCACTAGAGAGAGAAGCTGGAACCTGAGAGCCTTTCAGTCCATCTTCCGGTTTGTCTTTGATGGGTACCGACGACTTATCCATGAAGTTGAAGAACAACTCTGCCAGTGGAGCCCAGATTCTTACTCAAAATTGACCACCTCAGAGTTGAATCTCGTATGGCAGTTCCGTCAAAGAACAGTCCACGAAGAGCTAAGGTACGTTAAACATCTCTGTTCGCAAGGCTATATGCTACTGCGGAGTCTACGGTGTATGCATAAGGCCTATCTTCAACACTTTGTGCTTACGAGTTTCCTTTGGGTATGCATGCGAGAGGTCAATATGAGTTTGGTATCAAGTACCTCGACAGTTAGCGAGAACGACAAGCTAGGCTTTTCGCTCGAGCTTCTGGGTGGGGAGGTTGGTCCCGACAATGAGCCTTGGACGCGAGCGCGATATTTCTGGGATGCGAGTCGGATCCAGGGGATTCGTAGTCTAAGACGACTTGGGGTTATTTCAAGTTACCATGATGGTGAGTTATATCAATTCATGTACGATTCTGATTCTGATTTAGGGTCTTAAAATATCACCACTATCATGCAACTATAGGTCAAGAAACTATTGCTCACGTTCTTGTGACGTTTTTACATGTACCTTTTCGTGACTAAACCCTGAGCCATGTCGGATTTGTCGTTCAATGGCTTTTCCTGCGTTCTTATCCTTGTTAGTACAGAATCACTGAAAGATCTCTGCTTTAAGGTCAACATCATGCCTCAGGATTATGATTAGCCGAGATGTTACTAGACTGCGTCTCGAGCTTTGTATTTCCCTTGGAATATTTTCTTACATCTGTTTTCTTTCATAGATTTAATCCCGCTCAGCTCTCGGTGCGTTCACAGTCGATCAAGCTGCGTCATATGTAAGTTTAACAGTAGAGCATGTACTATTCTCGCATAAGTCACACCAGAGCCTCTCCGGTACCTAAGCGCCGTACGTCACACCACACAAATATAAGGCGTCGTTTGGAAAGGCTTGACGGCATGGCACATTACTATACTATTCTCCAAGTTCTAAGATCAAAGACACTACACTAATAGGACCTCCCCTAATCCATTCACCCGAAGCTCTGGATGATTTAAATCAGCCGTCGCATCAGATTGTCATCCTCCGAGCATATAAGATAAAAAGCCGTCTTGGCGACTCTCTTCAAGAAGCCTTGCACTTGTCTTTCCATCCTCTTTCACCATATTTGAGTATATCGGGTAGTACCTCTTTAATATAGAAATTTCGCATAGTATTATGTGACAAGACAGCCGCCGCCCCCATAATAGCATTCGCCCACCCAGACATGTATCTATAGCATTTATGGTACTTGAACCAATCATACTATCTAAAACTATTTTCAGCTTTATTGTTTTTATTATAGAAAGTAACATACTTATCGGCCAGGTAGAAGAGCGCCTTCGCATAATCGAGGCTAAGAACCGAAAATGTACGGAGTACCTAGGTCGTGGAAACCCAGACTTGGTCTAGCTGGAATTACCAGGATGGGAAATGATTATCGGGCCATTTTGTAATGTCGTCATAGTGGGCCAAACCTCCTCAATCGATCGTCAGGTACCCGAGATGGGAACCGTCGAAATGGAAGTCAAAATACTGGAGATTTAGCTTCATGTTTGCTTTGAAGAAGACTTTACCCCAGTTATTCTAAATCAATGCCCCCAAATTCGAGTTCAAAATTCACTGACATCCAAGCCAAGCTCTAGGGAAAACACAACCTCTGTAAACTTAATAGTTTTTTACTGCAATTTGGCATTGAACGAATTGTGTCGTGGCACCTCGTGCTCACACAATCCTTTGCATAGGCTATAAATAACTCTTAAGTCCCCAAAATATATATTTTAACATTATGAGAAGACTACAAAGGAAGGAAGCATCCATAGCACACTCGATCTCTCGAGTAAAAAGGTGTCCCATGGGTTTAATGATGAAGGTACAGGGTAACAACACCAAAAGGACCAATCCTACCCCGCTTTGGTCCATCAGCATCATCACCAAGTCAATTCCTCCTCCTCCAACATCATCGACAAGCCCGCAATTGGATTGACGCAGCTCGAGACTGGGTAACCTCAGGTTCAATTACTCACCTTCCAATTACCTTCAATGTTATTATCGCAATCACCTCCGCCTGTACCCGGTAAAGTCCGCGGTTGCGCTCCCCTAACAGTCACCGAAACAACCCCCAATCAATCAGGATGGGATGACCCTACAACACATTAGCATCGTCTACCTGTTGTCGCCTATGCTAGATATCTCATACTCGACTATCTTTTAATTCAACAAACTAACCGAAGCGACATGGCGCAGGACGATGCACGACGCAGGCTCTCGACGCGACACGACCATACCGTCCACAACAACGGTAAACGACGCGTCAGGGGCCGCACGAAGCAATCAGCCTCATCGCCATCCCTCCTCTCGTTGCCTTCATCAGTCTCTTCAACTTGTGCCATGATTGTACAAACGGGCGACGTCCCAGCAAGCCGTCCCTCATCGAATGCGACCGCGGCGTAGTACATGCCCAACACCGTCGTGGAGCTGCCATTATCACCCAAGACAAGAGCGAGACACCGCATTAACCGCCGAACGAACTTGGTCAACTTCACACTCTGGCGAGAGCCCGGCACCGGTCCCGGACCTGTCGTCAACAACGCGCTTCCCCACCACGCCCGAAACTTATACCACGGTTAAAGCTGAGCTTTACACGCTCGGTCCCTTGCCTAGACGCTAACAACCGCCCCAAGGCCCTGAAGCCCCGACCCCCATCCCGTCGCGTCATTGAGCGGGACTTGGTCGACCGATCACTCGTGAGCAGCATGGCTGTTGCTCGACATAGAATCCACCCGCCAATACGTTGCATAACCCTCGAACGGAAGAGGCCAACTCACTGTGAAGCGCCCTCGCCAACACCCCTCAACCTGACGCCAATAGTTCACTTCCCCGAAGCGCCCACGCTCGAAACCAATACCGTCATTGACGACTGAGCTTCATGTTCGGCCCTCGATCTTCCCAAGTCGCTCTGATACGACGCGATCCGTAGCAGCACCTCGGACGAACGAACAAGATGTAACCGGCTTGTTCAAGTTGAATGCCACGTTGACTTGCACATCTTTGACTAAACCCTTACCTTGACTCGTGGGTCTCGGCGACCATGTCCTAGCAGAGTTGTTCGTTGCAACGCGGCCATGTGTTGCCCATACCTGGGAGTTGAGGCCTACCGATATCTCTTGTCGCTTCGCCATCGCCAGCTGAAGACGGTATTTGCTAGGGTGGTGTTGAACCACGTATGTGCACCATCGTCCTGATTATCATCCTCACCCGTGTCTATCGTCCTGGTGCGTCGATACACATCGAGCAAGGCCATCATTCGAACATGCACAGTAGGTACAAAGTGACCAACAGTCACGTTTATGGCCGTATTGACATTCGATTTAAGTCTTGTTACAACGATGCCGTTGCTTGACACTTGATATGCAACTCGTAGTAATGCTTCATGAGCTCATTTGTGATACCACATCTCCACCAATTGCTATCGATTGCGACGCCCATCATTTGCATCTGTATATGCTTCAATGACGCGTGACAGTCAACATCCTCCCGCGATATGGTCGGACTGCTCTGGATACAGGGCCTGCTCTCGTACTTTCGCATTCTTGTTCAGTACGGCCCTTGTATCGCCATGCACCGTGTTAAGAATAAGTGGTGCCATGCTTGTTCAGCCCATAGTGGATGCAACTCTGTGGATGCCGTTCTCTCGTATGCTATGTGTCTGAGTAGGCTTCCTTCAACAAGGTAATGTTCTTGGCGCCATACGTTGCTATCTCACTATCCGAGTGTCGTCTGGTGCGCCACTGCCATAACCAGCGCGGTTCATCCCTGGTCTTATCCCGCCTGTTGTAAGGATAAATCTACTATTTGATCTTACCCGACAATTTACACAAGAAAGTGACTGGCAGGAGAAAGGACAAAATATGCAGCATTGGGGTAGATAAACAATACCAAACCTATTGCCATTAGTTGTTGTGTTACTTTGCCGTATGCTGTTGCTAGCAGCCTTATTGCTTGGTTTGTGTCTCAGAATACCACAGCCTGATTTATGTATGATGACGTGGCAGATTGATATGTGGTCACAGCGAAAACACCTTGAAGTGTTTGACTCTCAACAACATTATACAAGGCTCGACGAAATGGAAGAAACATATCGAGTGCTTCTTCGCGAGGTTCAAAGACAGCTGAAGTGTAGATCAGAACCATGCGATGACCATCAACAAGCTGACAACTGTGGAATAATAAGACCTCAGCAACTTGGTGAGAGTTATCACAACGAGCTTGTCCAGCTGCAACAGATTCTACCTGGTAAGCCCAACTCCAGAACCGAAATCATAACTTCTCACTAAATACTCACAGGTCTGAGCGTTGGTTCAAAAGAGACACCACTGAGAGACTTGCAGCCTGATTTGCCAACATGCATCTGGGCATTACCAGCCTTTTGCCGGGACCCGTTCGCAATTCTTGATCCTATCTATGTCAAAGGGCGACTCCTAGATCTTCAGGAGACATGTGGATTTACGAGTCGTGAATTGTATACTGATGATATATGGGAAAGCCAACAACTCCGCGACTGGGCGAAAGGAGAGCAGCCCTCATTACTTTTGGTGCAAGGCTCCTCCGAGTCGATCAACCGCACGCAGCGGTTTTCTGCTGAAATCTGCGATTTTATCCGTGAGAAGCAACCGATAATCTCCGTTTTAGAATCACCACCATCAACCGACTTTATTGCGGGCTCGGAAGTAGAGCTTTTACGACAGCTGGCAATCCAGGCTTTGCAAAAGGTCTCGGTTCACGATTCAATCGGCTTCTTGGCCAATACAATACTGCGATTCATGGAAGCATCCACTTGTGAGGATTGGTTCGACGTCCTCGAATGGATACTTGAGATGACCCCAAGCTTGTTCCTTGTCGTGGATGTGAGCGTCCTTGGCGAACGACGAGTTGAGAACGCAAGGACTTGGCCAGTCTGCTTCGAGAAGATCATGACACGAACACGAACGACATCTACCACGTGTTTGCGCATTTTACTCATTTCCACATTTCCTATTTGGTCCGACTTCGACTCACCACATCTGTTGTCTGTTGATGAGACGCCTGAACTCGATATGGACGATGAAATGACTGGTATCGAGGAGGAGCCGTCTCAGCGAAATTTGCCAGTCTACCTGCCGACTAGAGATGGGAACATGCTTACGATTACTCAACTTAGCCAATCGATAAAGACAGACCAGGTGCAAGACGACTCCCCACGAAGGCAGAGGGAAGAGATAAATCCAGAAGCAAGCCAGCCAGACAACCAACCGAGCTTTCATTCAGTCGACATAGCAATTCTTTGTGCGCTACCGCTTGAGGCTGATGCTGTTAAAGCTCTCTTTGATGTGCCTTTCACCGGCAGATATTGTCGCGCTGAGAGAGACACCAATACTTACTCGCTTGGTGTTATCGGCCGCCACAGCGTTGTACTTGTTCATATGCCAAGAATGGGCACACGCACCGCAGCTGCGGCAGCAGCGCGTTGCGAGGTGACATTTCCCAAGATCTCGCTAGTATTAGTCGTGGGAATCTGTGGTGGTGTCCCGTTGCTCAAAGATGGCACCGAGCTCATGCTCGGAGATATTGCCATCAGCGACGGGCTTGTTACCTATGACTTTGGACGACAGTATCCTGACAAGTTTGTGAGAAAGGATAGCATCTTGGAGAGCGCAAGAAAACCACCTGATGAAATATTGGGATTTTTAGCGAAACTTAAAAGTCTCGAGGCGAACAGAATATTCCACGAACGAGCGGCAACACACATGAAAACTCTGAGACGGGTACTCGGAACTTCAGCCATCTACCCTGGCGCAGAAAAAGACATCCTCTTCGAATCAGAGTATCGCCACAAGCACCAGGACTCTGAGTGTACTGCTTGCGCCACGGCCGACAAGCCTATGGGGATGATCTGCGAAAATGCTCGCACCTCAAGTTGCAAGGATCTGAAGTGCGATGTTAAGAGATCGATAATTCGCCTGCGCCAACAGAAGATGAAGAGTACTCCGGGTCCACAAATGAGTTTCTGTCCGACTATGCACGTTGGAGTATTTGCATCTGGTGACAAAGTTATGAAGTCTGGGGAGGATCGTGACGAAATCGCTCGAAATGAGGGCATCATAGCTTTCGAGATGGAAGGCGCTGGAGTGTGGGATACTATGCCCTGTGTCATCATCAAGGGTGTTTGTGACTACGCCGATAGTCATAAAGATAAGAGATGGCAAGAGTTTGCTGCCGCTACGGCTGCAGCTTGTATGAGGGCATTTCTGGAGGGATGGCGACAATGAGTTGCATATTGCTAGACAGAGTTGGAGCCAGGTGAATGGAATGGTTTAAGCAAAGCCAAGAGCGTCTCGTAGCCCTGCATACATGGTAATGGGATTGTCGGCCATCCTCAACGCCATTTTGGGGACCATTTCCGAGAAAACAATAAATATAGAGGCCAGCTTTAAATCCCATAATTACCGTAATCTCGCGTTCTAGGTTTCCTTTGGTTAACAAAGGCCGTTGCATTACTCAGTGACAGATCTGGACACCGTATCAGCAAGAAATCACAGAAGGCTTGGCTGCAGGCTGTTGGCAGCCTCGTTTTCCCAAAATAGATTTGCGAAACAGGGCGCCTGGCTGTCGTCATGTGCCACCAAAGTGCAATTGGGCATCCACTGCGGCTGAACGCTCAGCCTGAATTGACAGTTTCAACCCATCTCCTCAATCCATCATCTCGTCACCTCAATCACCATGTCTCGCCGGATCTCTGATGGCATGCGTATCGGTACGCATAGCAATGGTCGGAATTTGGCGCCTCCCATGCCTGAAGCCGTTGAAGACTATTCAATTCAGGCTAGCATGACTCAACCCGACAGCTTGCCCTCGCAGTTGACAGATAGCGAAGATGAAGACGATGAATGTGGTTAGTTAGTCTCTTACTAGAAGACATGTTACTGATAATGAACAGATCTGGAATCTCAGCGCAACGGAGCTCGTAACCGTCGTCGACTCCCTATGATGGTCGACTGGCGTCGCGAAATTTGCAGCTTTCTTAACAAGGACGACACATGCACTGACAAAGAGATTCGGATGGAGCTTGAGACCGCGTCTGAACGCTTGAGAGAGTTCGAGTCCCTGAGACGCTTAGCACTTGACCAGCGAGGACCTCCAAGAGTTCAAGTGATCAACCAGATTGAATGTCAGCGCTCTAAAGAATGGGGCCTCTATCTAGATGTACCCTGGGTCGTTGAAACCGGACCTCACCACGCACATCTCCGTTGCAGCAAAAGAATCGACAACTTGGAATTGTATCTGGAGAGGAACAAAGAGATTACATGCATTGCTTACCGTGTCTATAGGTGCTGTGGAACCTCACCACCAGTTCCTAATTCGAATCATTCCGAGGCAACTGACGGAGTGGATGTGTCGTCTTTGCGTGTCAGTGAGAGTATTTCCATAGTCTCTGATGAACTAAAAGAGGCTTGGGAAGAGCTTATCGCCAACGACGACCACTTATCTGAAAAGGATATTCGCGCTGGTGCCAAGAATCCTGATAACCAAGACACCCGCCATCCGTACCTCTGGTGGTTCCATCACCGTCAAGACATCAAATTCTGGATCACTCGCCTCGATTCAGAATCTCGGAAACAACTTGGGGTTTTCCAATCTTATTTGAGCAAATCCCTAGGTGGTGAATGGGCTACGGTAAATGGCTTGTTGAGCCGAAACAAGATTACCGCACAGTACCTGGACTACGTCTTTGTAAGCACCTTGGCATACAAATGAGATCCATATCTAATCGAACACAGGCTCCAGGACAGATTGTCATTTCGACAATTGACGGCGACTCTATCGCCCAGCTCAAGGCGCACACCACAACGAACTGGCTCAGCAAGAAGCTATTCTCAACCGACGGCAAGATTAGTGCATCAATCGGCGTGAGTCACTGGCAGTTTGATGGCAACTTCCAAAAATTCAGTGCTATTCTTCCGATTTCTCATGACTGCTCGATGACTGAAGAGTTCTCGATCAACGCATTGCCTGTTTACCCCATGCAATATGCCCTTGAAGATACTGTCGTGGCGCTTCGAGCCCGAGGCGAGATGTTCTGGAAATGCCGCCGTCGCAACTACGTCTGCGTTCTAGGTACTCCTGAAGATCAACTCTATGATGCGGTGAGGGACTTTGGTACGAGATCGAATTCTGAGAGCTAACAATTTAATAGTATTCCGGCTCAAGGTTTATGGTTGATACTGCAACATACAAGCAGATGCACCCTTCTGCGACTAACCCAACCTCAACGGTGTCGTTTTATGATGACCTCGGGCCTGAGTTGATGGCTCAGGATGACCCACCTCCAGAGCTGGGAGATGACTTCTACATGTGTCTTCCTACATCTCTCAATGGATTCAACATGCAGAAAAAGGAGTGGGGTAAGTTGTGTTAACCTTCGAAAACATAGTATCTTGACTAACTCATCTTGAGTCAAACTTGATGTTGCTTATCTTCGAGAGGTCACATGGAACAAAGAAGCTTTTGAACTTTTGGTCATGGAACCTGGAACGAAGGAGCTGGTCGAAGCTGTGGTCACAAACCACATAGACGAAGACAGAAACACTGATGTCATCCATGGGAAAGGGAATGGACTCTTTATTTTACTTCACGGGTAAGAGTACTTGTCGAAAACATGCCTCCCAGGTCAAATCTAACTCCGACTTTAGAGGTCCTGGAACCGGCAAAACCCTGACAGCGGAAAGGTATGCAGGTCTTTTCCCCATTCGAATCCTTCACTAACTATGCAATAGTGTCGCTGAGATCACTAAGAAGCCTCTCTACAGAGTGACGTGTGGTGACATCGGTACAAAGGCCGAAGAAGTAGAGCGTGTACGAGAGTCCCCCCGTACATTTTAGTAGGAAAGTAAAATGCTGACTGTGTCTAGTATCTTGAGGTTGTGCTACTTCTCGGAAAGACATGGGGTTGTGGTATGCGAACCTTCTTATGCAATGCAGTTATATGAGCTTACTGGCAAATAGTCGTTCTGCTCGATGAAGCAGACGTGTTCCTAGAACAGCGCAAGCTTGACAACCTCGACCGTAATGCTTTGGTCTCAGGTAATAATAACCTTCAATTCTCACTCACGGCGAATATCGTGCTAATCATGGTCGTATAGTTTTCCTGCGAGTTTTAGAATATTACGACGGTGCGGTAGTCAATTTCATTGTTTATGCCTCTTTACTGACATGTCCTTTCAGGTATTCTGATCCTCACAAGCAACAGAGTTGGGATTTTTGACGAGGCTTTCAAATCACGTATCCAGCTGAATCTGCGCTACGAAAACTTGGGCAAGGCTCAAAGGCGCAAGATCTGGGAAAACTTCATCAACCGTCTCGAAAAGCTCGAGCTGGAACGTGATAGACAAATTGATGATCGAGCCCTAGCCCCTATTCTCGGCGGACCTCAGTCGGCCCCGAGATTTGGGGTGGACATCGAGAGCATACGAAGAAAGATTGATAATCTCGCTGAGCCAGCTCTCAATGGTCGAGAAATTCGTAACATGATTTCGACAGCGAGACAGCTGGCTACCTTTCGTAAAAAGAGGCTGGCATATGAGCATTTGGAGGCGTGTATTACTGAGGCACACAAGTTCGACGAGTATATCAAGACCCTGAAGAAGGGATGGTCGGCAGATGAGATCATGAAGAAACAACAGCAAAGATGAAGTTCTCCCCGAGTTTATGACTCTTCATTCGTTGGTGTCTATCTAATAGACAAAAACATCTAGATAGCAGTCGGGTTCCCTTGGCTCTGATTAACATACTGAAGTTTCTTTGCGTGACGGATTCCGCATGCCCATGGTAGGATGTTTTATGATTTTGATCTGAGTGGAATTGCTCACAAATTTCGAAGTGATGAATCACAAGTTCCGTAGAGCAGAGTCGGTGGGTTTGAAACGCCACCGACGCCTTGCTCCCTTTACATCGGGCCAGTCGCAAGGCAGACTCAAGCGCCGGCTTAGTCAACAATCACATCTCACATGCAGAGTCCTTCCAACCAATAAAGCTACCCCCCCCTCATCACAAGGCTTCACAAAATTTCCACTGTCTACCATCCAACGTATCCCGATGAACGCACACGCCCAGGCATACACCTCGCAACACACATGAAGTAACATCCAGCCTACTAGCTCCCGCTATTCAAAGGTTCCAGTACCTGCGGTCATCGCATTTACATCTCGGCTTTGTCGTCACTGCAAATGGATCCTGTTGCCCCGTTTCATCTTAGATTGGGGCCACGTCCAATTTCCAATGTAGCCAAAGTCCGTCTTAGTTCTTCTAATATTAGCCGCCATGAGTCTGGGCCCAATATCAACAGAGCCCCCGCAATTATTCGTGCCCCTCTCCCAACCGCCGCTTCTGGTAACGTTACCATGACCGTCAACGAGGACAGACTGTCACCTGTTCTTAGTTCGTCATCAGATGATGGTGATCTATCGGAGGAACACCTGCCAGATATCAATGCAGTAAGCTCAAAACGGCGTGAACACGTTCCAGTTGTGCGAGCACCCAGACAATCCCAAGCTTCATTCCACCGCCCGGCGCCCAAAGGAACGGTAACTCTTCGTGATCATAGACTTTCGCGATCACGCGTTGAGACAGCTGGAAGGCACAGGCGCAGTGGTCTATCTTCAGATATTGGGAATCGTATCAGCTTTCGAGAGCTGTCGACTGTGTCTTTGGCTACTGGACACTATACCATCTCCCAAGATCACACTGCAGGTGAGGAGGCTCGTCGCTCTCATCTACTTGCGAGCTTTGGGAGAAAGCATCAGAGACAGCCTGAAATTCGAGAGGCGCCTGTTGCTCAACCCAATACTGGTCAGACGATGGGAATGGATAATAACTTTGGCCCACTGGTATGTTTTGCCCTGGCATTGGACTTTTGCAGGTTTGCTGATCTATGTTGTAGTTCGATGGTGGCGGCAATGATTTGGCCAACCCTCTCAATTCAAATGACGTACTCAACGATTTTGACTCCTTACTTCATGATCAAGATGAGGGATCCCTGCCCTCTGCCTCTCTCAAACATTTCTACAACCCAGGCGAGATGGATGGCCCCCAGGGTCCTGATGGACCCCCTCTCAAACCATTTATACAACCCAGGCGAGATGCGTGGCCCACGCGGCATCCTGCCCGGGGCACCCAGCGGTCCCCAAAACCCGGGGTTCTTGGAAATATTCTCAACCCATCTCCCGCCCAGACTGTATTGAGGACACAAAGAAACCGTAGGGAGATGAATTGGCACGCCAAAAGTCCCGCATAAACCGTCGTCAAGAGCAAAAGGAATAGCATTGGTATCAGGAGCTTGAAATGTTCGACAAGCGAAAAGTCCGCGCATAGCTGCCATGGTCCTGGAGGCTCGGAGAACGATGGTGAAGAACTGGAGATTAATCAGCTTAATCCCAGAATATTTAACAACCAGGAGAGGATACAACACACTAGCCTATTATATAAAGGCCTATATTGACCAACGGAGGAGCGTCACTTATCGTCCGTTGTTAACATGTATCTCGAGGAACTCACTGGAAATCCCAAGATCCAAGTACAGACGACAACTATCCCTCCCTTCTTCGTAGCATACCACAGCTTGTCTCATTTTAAGGTACCTTCAAACGCTCAGTTATTGTACTCTAAACTTGATAAGCCTCCCGTCATGGACACAATTTTCCTAAGAGAACCATTACTACGCGTATGTAAGACAATGATCGCGTAATAAAGGGAAGATCGATAATATTCCTCGATATTACCTTTGACTCCCTCATTATACTGCTCTAAAGTAAAGGAAGCCGGCTCCAACAATAACAAATGACACAGTTCTTATGATTCTTGATGTTCTTGGCCTCGGTCTTGATAAATTGAGGGGTTTCTCCCGTACAATGGCTCAGACACACGTAACTTTACTGGCATGCGCCATTTAAGATCTCATTGAATAAAGACACGTGCATATTCGCTAACCGCGTGGCAGAGGAGATTACTTCAAGCGCAGCCAACGCAAAATTATCCCCATTCTTGAGGTACAGTGCAGGGACATGACATCATGCTAAGTCGTGAGGCTCGGGTCGCGCCGCCGCCACCACTCAAACCCAAAAAGTTAAATTGGACTTGATTCGATTATTCAATGGGGACGATGCAGGATAGACACTGAAAATATTTAGATATTATAGACACAACAAGACAAGACATTATGTGGCTCCATAGTCAGTGATACACGCGGTATCTCAAGCGTGTCACGATATGTCTCGACCATCTCTTTTCCTGGCTAACCTTAACTTGTATTAAACCGTGGCAGTATTTATATCATCGCCTCCAGGATTAAAGCCATTGTTTACACTTGAGTTTATGTCACTTTGACCTAAAACTCCTCGGGCCAATCCTGCTTAGAAACATGGGTCCACTGGTCCAGGGCAGGTCTAAAAGTAGAACAGCCTTGCAACAAGGGATTTCGTAGGTAGCAGGTCCCCCCCTTTACTTTTATGTATGCATTGATACCTTACCCCTCTGGGAGTCTATTTACCCGAGCCAGTCTGATGACGCGCTTCTCTCTTGGCCTTGGATTATCTCATCTAAGCGTTAATATGTGTGTTATTAACTGCCAACTAACCAATTGCGGGCTTTGGATAAATGTCATCTATGCCAAGTGCTGTCATCTGACCAGTAACTCCGGATCCTGTTTTGCCACCTCCCGAGCTTTAGTCCATACCTAGATAAATAAATAGAGTCGCCTGACTCATTCTTAAAACAATCAGACTTGAGAGCATGTTATTATTGTATCACATGTCAATGTTCTTTTTTCTACAATATGCACTTCTCAAACATACTTGGTACGGTATTGCTTGCAGCGCCTATCGAGGCCGCAAAACTATTAATTTGTTCCGATAGCACAACTGCAAATTATGCCACTGGGAACGTCTTGCAAGGGTGAGTAAGTTCAGTAATGGTTCAAGAAATCTTATCTTACTCATTGACCGATGATAGCTGGGGCTTTTACATCCGAGATTATGTAACCCTGTCAGTTATGAACCTTGCCAAGAATGGCCGCTCGACGAGGTCATTCATCAACGAGGGCTTATGGAGGGATTTGCTGTCCAAAACCGCTCCAGGGGACTTCGTGGTAATTGAAATGGGCCATAACGACGACATGGATCTCAAGACATCTAACCGCGCCACTCTCCCAGGTATTGGCGAGGAGACTGCCATTGTTACCACATCCAGCGGCAAGAAAGAAGTCGTCCACACGTTTGGCTGGTATTTACGCAAAATGATTGCTGATGTCGAGGCCAAGGAAGCCACTCCCATTATTTCCGGTCTGGTAACCCGTAACTACTGGGATGGTAACACCCTACAATCGGACTGGCCTTTTGCAAATTACGCAAAAGCTGTGGCCAACGCCGCTGGAGTCGAATACATCGACCATACAAAGTATTCCGTGGCTTCGTTCCAGGCCATGGGTCCAACTAAGGCCAAAACCTACTATCCTACCGACAACACACACACCAATTGGGGTGGTGCCAAATTGAACGCGGAAAGTTTCGTCCAAGCTGTTAAGTACAAGTGTGGCGGTACAAGTACGCTCAAGAAGCACATCAACTCGGCCGGTAGTGCTATCAAGAGCCCTGCACAGCAGAAATGCAAAGAGGATGTTGGTGTAAGAAACGGTTGACCTACGATACATTTGACTGCGAATCTAGGCATGATTTCGCGATATAGCCGGGACTGAGCCAAGTATTATTCTGTTTTCTTTTCTGGCTGTCCAGAAGTATGTTTTGTTGAGCAAGGTCGTCAGTATGCGACAAACACCCTTTTTCATCATCCTTTTTCTTACGTCCTTTCTAGGGGGGAAATTGGGAGGATTATTTGCCTTGTTTCGGATGCTTTCTGTCAACACAACCTGCTTGGAGGCATCTAGAGAGGTACTCCTAAGTCTGGGCGATGTTGCTACAGAACAAATGTCACCTAGCCACTATATTCGTGCCGGGTGTCGAAAAGCTTCTGTCCATGGTAGATAATATTCTCTCTGTCGATGCTGACTTGGGTGTACGATACAAAAATTCTTAAGTAATAATCAAAAGAATCTGCCCGGAAGTTGCGAGCGAGGCGAAAAACGGTGTCAACCGACAGTAGTCGCTCACGCAAGGTTCTACTATGAAGCCATCACATTTGTGATGATTATCTGCATCTTAATTCTATTAGTCAGCGGGTTTAGCTCAGTTGGGAGAGCGTCAGACTGAAGCCTAACTTCAATCATAGTCAATTGATATCTGAAGGTCGTGTGTTCGATCCACACAAACCGCAAACCATTCTTTTTTGTCCTATGTTTGACCAACTAACTGCCTTGACCCGTCCTTGTGAGCACCACTGACTGAGCGACTCCTCTGCTTCTTGAAGGGAATGAGTGTTTTTGACAAAATCGTGAATTTACGGTATGACCTCAGAAAGAGAATAAAGTGAGTCAAGGTTTGGCCCGTCGCGAAGCCACTTTAAGGCACATCGATACACGTTGAAGTTGAAGAGCCAAGTGGGAAATAAATGAACAGAACGAAGTATTGTTACGGAGTGTCTCCTGGATCTTTCTCATGTTCTCTACGGCCTGGAACGATATTAATAACACCAAGGTCAATTTAGGAACGAATGCTAAACTATATATATTTTTTCCAATGACATATTCATCAATCTGGCATGGAAAGGCTTGTCACCGGCGGGTTGAACATAAGGCCTGAAGCTCAACAATTAATCGCGGCCCTACCAGGCGCTCTCCTTGACATACAAAGCTCATGATATCCCATCATCTGTAAATCAGAGGTTTTTATTGCATCAATTGTGGTTCATCTATCGGCTCAGTATCATAATCCACCCGTCTCTCAAGCCTTGCTGGAATCTGAGTCCTGCTTGTTCCGGTTCAACAATCGAACCTCTGCTTTGCCATCCTCAACAGACTGAGATAAGGTATAAACATTCGTGTCCCTTCCAGTCGCCTTTGCCCACTTTCTCACCTCGCTATCTAACATCATATCCACTGAATCGACTACGTTGGAAGTGCGAGCAGTTTGTGCGAATGTATGCCAGGCGTTTCCAAGAGCCGAACCCGTGGTCTTGAGCACAAAAAGAGCCATTGTGGTAAATACCAGCCCAAGATGTATGGCGATGAGCGCAAGAACGATAACGAGTCCTGTCCAACGTGAGGGGATAAGTCTCCCGACTGAGTGCACTGTCGTGACTGGGAACTTGACATCATGGTTTTCCAGTTTGTCGTAATAGGCCATTTGGTACAGTCTAGTCGCTAGGGCTTGAAGTGCGTAGGCGGGATCGCCATGTTCCTGGATGATACTTTGGAAGACAGAATAATGTGCAGAATGCGCTGACCATGATTTATCCTTGTGATCTGTTGGTGGCGACATACCCCAGCCGGATTCAGATCCTGTAGGGAGCTCGCTAAAGAGAACATTAAAAGCGATGTCGGAGTTGGGCATGTTCAAACGAGAGCCGACATTAAGTTCAAGAATGCCGCGCTTTGCAAAATCTTGAGCATGGTGCTTAGAGTCCATTTGAAGACGCGCACCGCTAATCTTTTTGATGTCAAGATCAGGTTCGGAAAGAATCTCCCGTCCAGACATGGTAACGTTGTAGATTCGTGGCGAGATTACGTTAGAGTAGCAGGCAGTGGCGCTTAGCACCTCGGAGCCGTCCTCATCATAAGCCTTTGTCCACGTATCCCCCTCCTTAAAGGTCAATTTCCGCAGTCGCCTTGGTATAGATATGTCACTTGTTATTCGATCCCCCACGAAGTCAGGTTTAGTTATGTTTCTCCTGGATTTAACTGAAGAAATGTGTTTTGTCGAATTCAGGATGAGAATTTGTCGAAACTTAAAGTCTTCACCAGTGTTGGGATCTAGTGAGTCGGGCAAATCCTTGAACCTGGAGGGCAGGGTTTCAAGATTGAAACACAGAGAAAGAGGCCAGCCACTCCATTCTTCCTTGTCTCCCCAGTACAATTGACATCGGGGGTTTGAGATTGGGCCGCTCGACGCCACATGCAAATTCGGTTGCGAGATGTAATCAACCCCGTCCATTCCACTATTGATTGTCCTCGCTATCCTAATGTCAGTCATGACAACGCTTGAATTGTCCAGTTGTGGGGCATGGCAAATGGTACGAGTGTTGGTGACTATCGCAGGTCCAGAATAGAACTCCAACGATGTTCTCGAGACCACGTCCGAGAACGGCAGCATCGCGCGGTAGGTATTACCGGTGTCGCCGTATCGAGATGTATTGGTTTGAGATTCCGCGAACCGCCATTGCGCTGATGGTTTGGACCTCCAATACGAAGGGCTATTATAATGATCCAGCAACGACCCATGTATCTTGGACGTGATGGCCTCGCTCTGTGTGGCTGCTGGCGCGGCAACCCGAATTGTTGCAAAGTCAGTTAGCAATATGGTCGAGGTAAAGGTCGACACAAGTATGATAACGATTCCCATCAAGATAATAGAGGAATGCAGTGCCCCCCGGAAACTCTTGGTGGACTGCCTAAGGACTGCGGGGAGCACATTTAGAAGTCCTGACTTTGAAGCTCTTTCAGAAGATAAGACTGGAATGTCGCTGAAGTTTACACCTGAAGTTTCCAATATGATGGCCGATAGAGCAGCCCCGAGAAGCCCGATTTGTGTAGCTATCGCAGTGCGTAGGGCAGCAGAACAGATGGTAACGACACGGGAGGCCCAGCCGCTCGCCACCATATTCTTCCAGAACTCTGACTCTTGGCGATCCTTAGCCAACTCAGCTCCACGCCAGAGAAATATTAGAACTCCACACGACGCGAGGATGACCAAGGTGCCGAGCACTAGTGTGACTAGGCCAACCGCCCCGATCTTTTCCCATGAAGTGAAACGCTGTCGTGGGCGGCATGGCTCCTCCCCTGAACTCGCTGGGTTTAGATTTTCGTTTATGTGAGGGTGATCAGTGATGTTGGTTTGATCAAGGCTACAACAGTCAGTGCTCGAATCCCGACAAGGCAGTCATGAGTGAGTTACTGGGACATTTCACTGTCATCAATGGCTGTGTACTGCGTCATCGCGGGCGCATAAGATTAGATTGCGGTTGAAATAGAAAGTGGTTCAATCAAGAGCAGAAAGGCCGTAAGTAAGCAATAAGCTCTGGGATTCAGATATAAAGCTTTTGAAAGACAGTGATAAAACAGCTATTCACGTGATAGACGCGGGTACCGCGATCACTTAGGTAGGACTTGTCTGCCAAGTAGGCTGTGCATGTTTAAACTTACTCAGGAAGTGTAGGGGTGTACACCACTTTGAAACTGACGCATTGGATACCATTGTAAGACTAGCCTTATAAGCCTTGTTGGGCAAAATATGCCTGCCAAGCCAAGCCAAGACACAGGGTCGATGTGCTTTTTACGACCCTAAAAGCTAGCCTAGCTAAACAAGCCAAAGTATACTCTACTGCGGCTTGAAGAAGGTTCAGAGGACGACATCTTACCAGTAAACATCGAAGACTAGACAATAATTTGAACCATCTCTACTCAGCGTGATGTTCATTGCAAAAGGTCGCGGGAGAAAGGCCACGGAGATAAGTAGATCAGAAAATGGTGCGAAGGATCAACAGAGGCTGCACATGTGTGGAGAATAGGCAACTATCGTTCCAGTGGGGTCTGCTTGCTGACCAATTGAAATGCTGAGTACAGTTCAATTGGGCAGGGCCATCCCAAAAGTCCCTCAACGAGTTGATGAAACAATGGCTTGTTCTGTGGCTCTGTGAATTCTGCGTCATGCTGTAGCGGGTTGATTGTGGTGGGGGCAGAAGACAAGTCTGCCAGGTGGTGGTTTTTGGCCCCCATCCAATGTCTTCAGAGCCTTGTCAAGTTGGCACCACTAACAAGAGAAATGTGCCAACAGAGATTTTATGCGGAGCTTGCGTATCCCATGACATACCTTTCAGTTGGGTGAGGGGGCCAAGAATGAAAAGCTCTGATATGTCATGTTTCAAGGGAGCTGGAGACAAAGTAGTGTTTTCAACGGGCTACGGACAGGAAGATAATCTGCCTCTCTTGAAAGTCTTGCAGAAGAAACCCAAGATTCTGACATGCAACAGGCATCTCACTGAACATGACTGAAACGTACCAAGTTGCTTTTCGAAATTCAATTTGGAGAATCAGAAAACTGTCACCGTTAAACCGCTATCTTTCTGCTACACACCCAATCTGACTGATCATTTTCATAGCAGAGATTGTTCTGTCTTGTGAGTTCCGGGCTACCGTCGATAATGACTCTCGGTAGATGTATCAAACTGTTCAACAGCGAGTCCCTAATTGATTGTTCTTATTAATGACAGTGTAATTGGCTTGGATTCCGTAATGACAGGTCCTCGACCGAGAATCTCAAGGTAAAACAGACACCGGTGTCTCGAATCACAGATAGGAAGCGGATACCAAGTGAAATCAGTGGTTACTCAGGGAAGTTATGCGCATTAGTTACGGCGGCCCTTGAAATTTTATATCCATCCGAGCCAGCTTTTTTCTTTGAAGAACATTTCCTCCAGCTGAGAGATCTAACTGCGGTGCGTTTGGGTCATGGTTTTGAATTAGCTCGTCTGATCTCCACATTCGTCAAGCTGATCGGCTTCCGTAGCTCAGTTGGTTAGAGCGTCGTACTAATACTTCAGATTACACCGAAATATTGGTGATGCGAAGGTCTCAGGTTCAAGCCCTGGCGGGAGCATTGTCTCTCAGTGCCTATCAGCTTCTTTTTGCATCAATATTGCTTTATTTTTTGTTGTTGTTGAAGCTGGCCCCCCAAATGTGCATGGGGCGGAAACGCCACGCAATTTCGCGGTCACCTGCATAGTTCCGGCTTGACGTCGTTGGGGGTTTTTTAAGTCTAATCTAATGTGGGTCGGGTCTGCTTATATCTCTTGACGGCAATCCTATTACTTTCGTGACCTTCGCATTCCGAATTTTTACTGCGGGTGGTACTGAGATTCCCTCAAAGTCAGATCAGGATGAGATAGAGAGGCGGATACGTACAGTGCGATAAAAAAAAACATTGGAGAACAATGATTTAGATATTGACATCACTCCCCGAGTCCAGCTCTTGTTGATATTCTTCAATGTCTCGCGAGGACCAGCAAGTCGAATGTTTGGATAACGACAGAAACTCCAAGGACAGTTAGCGAAGAAAAAAGCCGAGAAAACGATAACGATATTCAGAGTGACTAAAGTACCTGTGGATAGGCATGGCATCCAGATGAGATGCTGTTGTGGCTCTTTCGTAGACGAGTGACAAGATTCTGTACGAACAGATGATGAGAACTACAATTAAAGTATGGAAGTCTGCCAGTCTCTAATTATCCACGGCAGTTATTAACTTCAGGCAACGGATCAAGGGCTCATGTGTTGCTCGCTTATGTTTATATTCCTTTTATTGGCCCGCTTGCTACCAGTTACACCGTCACATATTATTTACAGTTTGCCAATGTGCAGAATTTGATCGTGACCACTTGAAACTGGAAGGTTGCGCAGGTGCCTTTGCAGAGTCTTGTTCTCATCGCTGAAATGTTTTTTCATGTGTTATTGCTGCTCTTCCTTACATAGTATCGAGGCCTTCTAGTAATAAGCTGCATAGGCTATAATGTAAGTCACCGTGTTTGTAAAGGTTCGCGTAAACTTTATATTATACATCAATACGTCGTCAGGTTTTCATTCGATAACTCAGGAGTCGGTATTAACTATATCTAGCCACAGCTGTAGACTGGCGTCTCGGTGTGCCAATAAGCATACAGGTTCTTATTTCCCTTCCGGTCAATCTTACGCTGCCTTCGACTCTCCTCCTTCTGCACCTTTTCTGTCAGCCTGTGTTGTGTTGCTATCAATGAACGCTGCTCAGATGTAGACAAGTGCATCAGGGCACTGCGATCGTTGGCACTCATATTTGTCAATTGGTAGGCAATCGTTGACTTCTGTCGCTTCTCTCGTCTAGATAATATTCGCCTGTCGGAAGATGCTGAGATGTGCTCCTCGTTCTCAAGTCCCGCTTCCTTCTCGGACTCTGCTGGAGAATATTCTAGTTGGGGTGCTGTAGTCCGAGGTCCGCGTCGTAGTCGAGATAGTGAAGGCTCAACTTGTGCTGATGACTTCTTCGAGATAAGTCTCCCAGATGGTAAGCGAATGGAATCTTGGTCAACCTGTAGTGGAATTCGACTGGATTTTGTCGCAGTCTCTTCCTTATCGCTTTCCTCATCCTCGCTCTCAACATCAAACGTAGAATCGTAGTGGGGTTCGGAGAAGTCGTAAAATTCAGCAAACTCTGAGTCTTCAGAAACGTCGAACTTGCAATGACCCTTGCCGACCATGTGCTGTTGTACGGCTTGGACAGTATTCCTCGCTGTTCCGCAATGTAAACACTCTCGGTATTCAAAGATGACGAGATGTAGATATCTGAAGAAGGTCTCCAGATCGACTACAAGACGTTGTTGTTGCGGGATGAAAAGGCCGTGTCCCTTTTGCATATGAGCCACGCTTTCGGAGAAGCTGGGTGAAACACTAGGGCAGAAGAGACATTGCCCAGGAGTAAAGGAATGCATGACTGTATCGAGAGGCTTGAGTGAGTCCATGATGTATGGAGTCAGGGGATTCGTTTCTTCGGTCAATAGTAGGGTCATCGATGAAGTTGACAGTGGTGCGGTTGTTGCAGTTGTAGTAGTGGTTGTTCCTAGCATAGGTAACGATGGATTAGATTAGAATAGTTGCTGATAAGTATCGGTCCAAGTCTTGTACTTGTGTCGAGATGTTGATGATTTACTGCTGTATTGTGAATCTGCTGATGGTGGAACTTATACGTGTTTATATAATCGGGCGTGTTGGACTGGGTGAGAAGTCTGGAGACCATGGCTGTTGAGCTGCAACATTTCTCATTGGAGAATGGGAGTGAGTCAAAGCTGCACTAGGCCTTTTTGGGGGCATGGTAAGGATGATTCATAGTGATTATGCTCCGTTGAGATGGAAGCGACTTAAGCCTTAGCTGATCCATGCGGATTTTAGCAGTACCCCCGATAAGACATAAGTCTCTTCCGCGGCCCCACGAAAGCTCGGTCCCTCGGTCCCCCGGGCCCGAACGCCACCACGTCTTGAAGGCGAAATTGTCGGGTGGACGGTAAAAGATTGAGGAATTTGCGCCATGTTGGCCTTGAGATTTATTGTTTCCAGCATTTAGGAACTACTAATGATGTTACAAACTACAGGATGTATGTCGCATTCGTGTTAAGATTTGATGACCAAAAACAACATCACATGCATTCTACGGTCGGGACATTTGTATTTGTGCATGCTTTTGCTTGAGATATCTAACATATAGAAACCTTACTCAATATCTCGAAAAGTAGTTCAAAGCCACACATCTTAAAAGACACAGTTGTTTTTAACACAATACACAAATTATCAATTACTTAGCGGCCCGCAATTAGGTACAAATACAAACAATAAACCAACTCCTCATCTTTCCATGACATCCATTTTTAACCATACTTCCAATATTTCTTCCTTTATGATTGCTGGAGAACCCGTTCAAATACCTCGTCCACATGAGCCCGGACCTTGTCGGCCGACTTCTCCCTTATCGGAGCGAGCACCTTCTCATTGGCAGGAGCTTCGCTCTTGTTATCTGCCAGAAATACACCACCGGCAGACCGAGCTGTCTTGTTCAGGCCCTGAGGTGTGGGGTTTGCTGATGCTTCGGTGTTTTCAACTGTGAACATGGCGTTTGTGGCATAGAACAGTGCTCGAGCTCCGACATCATCGGCGCTGGTAAAAAAGGTGTTGGCAATCGGAGTTACAATCCACTGGAGCAGAAAGCCGATGATCCCGCTTGAACCACGAGAAAGGAGTGGTGTCGCTGTTAAACCTGGAAAGGCGTGGACGAAGCTGACTTTGGGGTTTTCTTGAGCAAAGCGCTCCAGCAGTAGAGTGAGCATAGTGGCACTCTGTCCAGATCCCGATGCGACTGAGTAGTTGCCTGGCTTGGCGAGATCAAGATCATCCTCAATCAGAGGGCCCTCTAGACCTCCAGCAAGAATGTTGACGACATGAGGGTTATCGCTACGGTTGAGAAGAGGGAGGAGGACCTCGATGGCTCTGACACGGCTATAAAAGCGGGTGGTCATGGATGGTTCCAGTTTCTCCTTGGTTTCTGATTATCGTTAGTAAACTTATTACTATTGATCAAGAAAGGGCTTCTTTTTACCTTTTCTTCCTTCAAATGACATGAATCCGACGGACATGAACAGAATGTCTATCTTGTTTTCCCGCTTTGCAATTTCCTGCATAGCGGCATCGGCCTCTTTCACGAGAGAAACATCCTTCTCAATAAACTCAAACGTGGCTGATGAATTGATCTGGCGAAGATCGGCAATAAGAGGTGTTGCAGCAGAAGCACTGCGACCGATAATGTAAATGGTTGGAGATTTGTTGTCAGTGGCAATGGCGAGTTGCTTCAATGTGCTGCGACCAATGCCTGATGTGGCACCGATGAATACAGCCGTGAGATTCTGGGGGAGAATCTTGGGCAAGGTTGTGTTGGCAGTCTTGATTGTGTTGATTGCGACCATTTTGATGGTGATGAACTGGTTTGGTTGAGTGTTGGTAAATGCTACTGATGTTTTGAAATAATGCTGGGAGTGCTGTTGGAGTCAATTGATGTTTCGTAATTAAGCTGGAAGGTGTTGAGCGAGATGGTGATAATGAGTTTCTGGAGCGATCCCTCACGAGTTAATATACTTCTAAGAGCGTATTCGTCATTATAAATTCCTGCAAAGCAACATCATAAGCACCGCTCGAAAAGGCAAGGTACCTGAGCATGTGGTGCTCCCTCGCGTTAACATGGATATCCGACGATTCGCGCCCAGTAAGCACAGGGCTGCTTGCCAAGCATTCGCCGAGACAATGTCCGAGGCTCGACATGATTGGCTGCTCGGTCTTCTTCAGAACCTCCGAGGGTGCCACTGCATCTAGATAAGCTGCACCTAACTGATCTAGGCCATTGTTTGCTTACCACCGGCTTATCTTGAATCGGCAAGAACATTTCTAAGGAAAATAAATTCAACATGTGTAATGATTTATTCGAAAGACTGGCACTCTAATTGCCGCGATTGTTTTTACGGTACTATTAGAGTACCACGACAGCCAAGACAATTTCCACTATTGCGAGTCTTGGTCCCATATTTCAATGAACTCGGCTCTCAATGTCGACATGTGCGACTCTACTAGAATTTGCCATCATTCGACCTAATTGCTTTCATATTGTCGACAAACCCTCACTCGACTACCGTACACAAGCCAATTTAATTCTCAAAGCGCAGGATGATGTGACACTCGCAATTTTTCGTATCACGACCCTGGTATGTAGGACTAGCTAAATCAGGACTAGCTCGTATATGGCTGGCGCTAATCAGAAACTCACAACAGGTAGCCTACCCTGGAGTAAAGCTGCCAATACTTCGAGATCAGAATCACGACCATTCTCATCAAGTTAATAACTATAATAAAGCTAAGCATATATCAGACCACTTTTCAGAGAATACTCTATATGAAGAAGTCTGTCGCTCGATATTTGCTATCGAATTTTTGGTTTTTCGCATCCGTAAACTGCCTGCATTTTGAAAATCACGCTTGGCTCTGGGGCACGTGTCGTGGTCTGACCAATACTAGCATTCTTGGAAGAATAATGCAGCCCTATCAAACGCAGGTCCTTGGCGCTCTTGAAGTCTCAGGTTATGAGAATATTTCATTCTGGCCGCAACGCGCTGAATATGAACTCAATCCGTTCCACACCACGTAACGGCCCAGGCTCCATCGAGAAAGGCTCCCAGATGCCTTCGTACCGTTTTGGAGATTGAACATAATTGTGATTTTAATAATGGGATGCATGTTGAGCATGATTTAGCAGCATGAAGTAGAAAAAATAATGACATAAACTGTGACCCAAACATAAAATATTAACTGAACATATTCTACTGTGGGTCGTTTAACTCCATGGTCTGTGACGATCTTCGTATCTAATCCTATAAGCGAAAGTAAGATTAACTCGACATCATATGGCCGGCCTTGGCGCTCGCCTGAATATTGACTGAGATAGATTTTTGGTTGGTTTCAGGCGTGAGAAGGCACTGCAAGAAAGTGACCCTGGCTGACTAGAGTGGGGGAATATAAGGTGTTATAAACTGAGTATTACTGTAAGTTCTCGAGAAATTTGCCGCATTAGTTAGTAGGCGCCATAAAATATAGCTAGGTTAAAGTTCCTCCTTTCTAAGCAAATAATACAGCAGGGATAAATATAAGTCCGGCGCTAATTAATACCTCTCTGTGTTCTTAGCTAGTAACTATTATAGAAATAGACTTAGGTATGTATTAGTCCTCTAGCTAATACGGCAAATTTCTCGAGAACTTGAGGTATATAGTTAGATTTGGGTTATTATTAATGTATGTCTCAGCTCAACTTTTGTTGATCGTTGCTTAGAAGAAAAGGTAGGGCTTCAATCATTACGATACTTCTATCTCAAGCCTTACCTACCTTTTCTTTCCACCACAGGCGTACCTAGTCTACAAAGTGTTACATCCGAAAACTTATTATAGCTTCTTGTTCTTTACCAAGATTAAAGGCAGGTCCTTATATATCCTATCTGAGCACCAAGGCAATAGAAGTAGTGTTGTGTATTAATGTCATGACTGCCGAATACTCGCCCCCAGATGATACATGCTCAAATAGACTCCCTTCTTTATACTACTTCCATATGGGTTCCCATTGGTTTCTCCTGTGCGCTCATGTCGCTCACGTCCCCTTTGTTCACCCTCTCATGCAAAAGAGCCGTACGCTTCGCAAATTCCTTTTCCTCCTCCCAAGTGAACGCACTCTTACTCGCAAATAGATAATCCATCTCTTCCAACGTACGACCGGCAGTTTCGGGGAGAAAGCAGTATACCAATGGAATGTAGGCAAACATGGCACTAGTAACAAGTCAGCAGCGAGCGTCGAGACGGTAAGGGGCTACTCACGCTCCGAAAACGTAGAAAGTCTAGACACAAAGTTAGTAATAAGCAACTTTGCTTGGTTGAGGGAGCCCATACCTTTTCGTTAATACCAGAGAACATGACAGGTACCAAGAGAGAGCCTCCACCATAGCCAACGGCCCAACCGGCCACACCAAATGCGTTCCCCTTGGCTCGGAGCCAGGTGGGAAAGATCTCGGTCGGGTAAATAAATGGGATCAACAGCCAAGAAGAACTGAAGATCAGGAGGTAGACAAAAACCATGGCTGCAGCTGCCGTGCCGTATTGAGCAGCCTTGTCAGGGTTGTCGATGGCTCCCCGGAACAGACCGCCGATAATAAACAGAGTGATACTGAGGGCTACGGCACCCCAGTAAAGGGTACGTCGACGGCCGACCCTATCGATGGTAAAGGCCGCGATGGCAGTGCCGAGAATACCAACCAGCATTAGCAAAGCGGATAGCCAGCCTGATTTGACATCACCAAAACCGGCTGTACGATAGATAGTTCCAGAACTACAACACAGTTAGCAGATTATCTTCTTCAAAGCCGGGTAACTTACTATATCACAACAGCAGCGATTCCAGTGCCGTATTGCATGAGCACCTGGAGCCAGAATGCCAACTGGATGCGGCGACCAAGATGAATGTCTCCAGATCCGATACCGAAAAACATCTTGATGTAGTTGGTTTTGGCGTACTGAGACTCCTCCTCCACTACCGTCACAATCTGTCGATATTCCTCTTGTGCGTCGGGATGATGAGCGTCTCCATTCCCACGCAACTTTGCGATAATTTCCAACGCTTCGTCAGGTCTCCCGGCCTTGACTAGCCATCGCGGGGATTCCGGGACCAACAGGCTTAGTATGCCGAGGACGATGACGGGAATGATCTGGATCGCAAACTCAAACCGCCAACGAAACTGTCCACCACCCACCTCGGTAAAGGACGTACCGAATCCGATCCATGCCGCGAGGGCGATGCCAGAAAAATTGGCCAAGAATGTGAGAGCGATTTGTTTGCCTCTATGTGATGCAGCAGAAAGCTCAGCCGTCCACATAGGTGCAATGACTAGGATGAACGCCACACCCATGCCAGCAATGAATCGTGCGCAAAGCATATGTGCGAGGTTGACGGCAGAGGATTGCAGGATGACCCCCGCCATGCACCAGAAGCAGGCCATCCACATACCCTTGATTCGACCGTAGTTGTCAGAAAAGCTGCCAGCCCAGAAGGCTGCGAAGAGAGAGCCACTTGAATAGTGTTAGAAACAATTTCGTCTTAGACAGACTGCATGCGTACCAATAATACATAGCGGCAATACCGCCCTGCAGCGTGGGTCTGATAACTTCGTCTTTGTCGTTTGTATATCCCATACGCCTACCGAACTCGGGTGCAACGGTCACAGCGCCCATGACACCTTGACTGATGCCTTCGTAGGAGATGGCGACGGCGGAGGCAGCTGTAACAAGTCTCAGCAGCTGCTGTCCAGACATGGACTTCCAGCTCTGGCGGTTCAACATGATGCTGATCAATCAGTATTGTAAGATAGTTGTGTCAAGGTATAGCCGATTGTGTCTAGGTATGACTGAATGTAACGGCTTTCATGATGTTCAAGATGCCCTCATTATATCTGTTTCTTCTCCGCACAGATGGCAAATGTGCCTCCTTCATTCAACCCCACGGGGAAATAAGAACGGCGCTATCGGGAGGATTTGTCGCGGACTGGTGGCGAACTTTGTCGTCGTCTCGAATTGCTAAACAAGGTTAGACTCCAAAATTGGGTCCGGGTCTTGTGAAGTTGTGACGACATGGTGATGGGTTTAACCAGTGAACGATCCGTAATTGAGCAAACTATAATGATTTAGCGTTGAGTTGGATCCGTTGCGCCGGTAAGTTCAGCGTCAACAGGGGTTCCTGCTTCCCCGCAACCTTCGTCTGGAATTCCTTCCATTTCGTCTCGAATTACTTTTCCTGTCCTCATACAGTGATCGAGGGACGTCCTGGGTAACATGGGCCGGATGCGATCTCGTCACGGCTGGTAAGTCAGATGAGCTGGTGCTCCAGAAAGTTAGGTGACATCGAATAGCCTGACATGCCGAGAACGCCACGTCAAATGTACGTCTCGAACTACCGCAGAGAGGGGAGTTTCTCGGACTGACTTCATAGGTGATGAGAAAAAGCCGACTTGCGGACAGGTATGTTGGTCACCCCATTACTAAGCATCAAGGAAATGACGAAGCCTGGTGAAACCAGTGTCTCAAGCAGCGTCGATCGTGTCGCTGGGACGATTCATTCTCTCAGCTCAAGATTAAGCGTTATCAACCGAAGCGTATGGAGCATCCAGCCTCTGATGAACAATCTATACCACTGCCAGAAGAAGATCATCCGGCGGAAGGGCTCCCATTCCCAATCGGCTCTATACAACAGCCGGATTCACAGTCGGACTCACCTTGGTCTCAACCACCAGACCTAACGTCACCGCCTACAGCTATCTCCATCTCCGAACTCAGTCATCATGAATCTCCAACCCAGTACAGTGATGCCTCTCCCATGGGCGTAGTATGGACGGCTTCTACGCTTTACGCGCTTTCACGGCAGGAGGCTTCTTATTTGCATCACTTTTCCACGCACCTGGCTCGGTGGCTAGACTGCACGGATGCATCACGACAGTTTACACTGAATGTGACTGCACTGGCCAGGAGCTCACCTATTCTTCGATATGCTGCTATTTCTTATGCTGCTCGCCATTTAGGTGATAATAATACGGCTGATCAATTCCAAGAAAAGTGCATAGAGCTTCTCATTCCCTTGTTAAGTACCGAGACCATTGCAAACGACGAGACCATCCTCTGCGCCATAGTCATATTGCGGGTATGCGAACAGCTGAGTGGTAAGTCCCATCGCACAGTACTCTTCTTCGTCTAACACTACGTTAGTCACTGTAATAGGTAGTGATCAGGAGAGGCACCTAACCGGGTTGAGTGCTCTGCTCAAGACATCCCAAGGTCGACAAGTAGACCCATCAACACCTACACTCTCCCAAGCGGCCTTTTGGGTTTATGTACGACAATGTCTTTACAATGCCTGCGTCAATCAACAGCCGCCGAATTTGGATTTTGAGTTGGTCTTGATACCACCCCCACGTGTTGTTGAAGGTCAAGCTGTTGATGTCAAGTCGGAGACTGCATGGGCAAATACCATGACATGGATTTGCGCTACCGTAGTGCATTTCTGTTTTCGCGGAAGCGCCTTGTACTTGGAATCATCAACAAGGATGCAAAAATGGTACGAGCTGTCCGAGGCTGTTGAGAACTGGAACAAGACCAAGCCGAGTACCTTTGATCCAATATGGTCTGGTGAACCAGATTCGGGAGCGAACCCGTTTCCAGAGATCTGGTTTACGGCAGATTGGCATGGTAGGCACAAACCCTTGAACTATTGTGTGGTGATGATTTAATGGTTATCAGTAATGGCATTTGGGTTCTACCACCTGGCTAGAATGCTTTTGAAGGTCTATCGTCCATCTCCGCGATTTGCCATTCGGAACATCCAACGAGTCATGCCGGAATCTGATGTGAGTTCATGATATGCAGAGTAACTTGCTTTCGTTGATACCATATCAGGAGTCTATCATGGTGCACGCCCGAGCCCTGTGTGGGGTATGTAAAAGCTCACCAGGGACTGTGCCATCCCTCATCACACTATGTCACTCCACATTTATTTGTAGGTCCAGTCATCCTGCTAATATTCGGCATTGACTAACTTCTAAAAGGGGGTCCCTTAATGACAGATCAGCGAGAACGAATGAGTCTAGTAAGCATGCTTGAGGATCTCGAGGCATCACATGCTTGGCCAACAGCTTGGATAATCGATGCCTTGCGAGAGGAGTGGGCAACATGCTAGTAATACCTAATTGAGATCACTGACCATCGCTGAATGATATCACGGCATGTTTTCCATTCCTGACCCATCCCATCCCAGGTGCTTCGAGGTTGAGACTCTTGACCTTTTGCTCACTTTCTATCCCAACACACGTATCAGACTTGTTTGTTCTCAAAGCGAGAATCTTAACGCCACTTCCTTGGCCCAGAGGACCAAGCGAAGACTTGAAAGCTGTTGTATGCGGCCAGAGACCGTCTCTGGTCAACTTCCGATAGTTCAGGTCTCCTTTCCATATTGTCAAATGGCTGGCGTGCAGACGTTGGAATAGCTCGGGTGCTTCAGCTTTCATTTGATGAAATGAATAGGCCGTTGTCCAAAAAGGATGAACCTCGATACCCATCAAACCCAACTCAAAATACCTCTTGATCCGACAGGCCAAACCTTCTAAGCCAATGGACCGTAGATGGTCAATGAGGAAATCCACATCGTCGAGTAATGCATCACTGACAAACCAAGGAAAACATTTTGCGTGGAGAGTGATGGTCGTTCCAAGTTGTGACTCGATGAGGTATGCCGCGTAAAGGATGTCTGCAAACAGTTCAAATCCAGCATTGTCCAGAACAATATCGATATGTCGATTTGATATCGTGGACTGGGTATGTCGCAGATATTCCCACACATCCGATATATCATTGTCGACAATGTTCCGCTGGCTATTCTCAATCGCTGCCCTTCCTTGTAACGTCTGAATCTCCTCTAAACTGAGATTGGTCAGAAGAGACAAGTCGGTAGCGTTTCCCCACAAAGCCAACTCGGTCATTTCAACAAAGACAAGTCTTGCTGGCTCGTCGTCTAAACTCTTGACTGGCTGTGCCGGATTCGCGATGACTTGAGTGAACCTGCTCGCAAGCTCCTGGACAGCCTTCTGCGACTTGACAAGGGTAGAATCCTTTTGGCGCTTGAACACATCGTAATCTTTCCAGGACGAGGACATGGAAAATAGTAGCTGTACCCGCCTTCACAAGTCAGCACTGCGAAATGCCTCACAACAATGTCAAGACTTACCTGTACAGGTAGCATTCACCATACAACCATGGGCAGTTGAGCCAGGTCAACCTGCCCATATTGAGGAGCAGCCGATTGTACGCCGCAATGTCGTCCGAACCGTCGTCTTCGAGGCGACTAAGCTGTTTTCAGTTACATGCCCACATGATAATCTCCGGGGCAGCACTCACTGTAGCTCATCATCATTAATGATCTCCTCTCTAAGTCTTTGAAGCTTGCTCTGTATCGACTTGATTTCCTTCAGTGCATGGGATTGACCAAGCTCTGCACCGGTGATCTCGGCATCATCGATCATGCCCTGCACGAGTTTAGGCCAGCGAGACTTGGCCGTCTCCTGTGCCATAGTGCCTTGATCGGACGTCCACACAGAATGGACGATTGCCTTTTCGCAGTGCATACTTTCTGCTGAATGTCCCTTACTTTCAAGTAAAAATGTAAAAAGATGTGTGCGATCAGAGTAAATTCGTTTCTGGGCTGCTCAAGATGCCCCTTCTTAGGTCTTGTATTTGTTAACTTCTCTTGCTAGCTTTTCGATTTGTCGCATCTAGGTCAAACTTAACTGGCGGAAACAACCCGGAGATAATCAAGGTTTGCGCCTCGAGTTTCGCCTCAACTTCACGAACCCAGCGTCGAGACGACTTACCAAAAAGGGCACTTCGACTCGAAAGGGATCGAACTAGTGGCAATAATTGACGAAAGACTATCTTCTGCCAAGAACTTTACTTACTAGTGCTTTTGGCAGGTACAGTAGTATCAGGATACCGTACTAGGGTACCCATCGTCACGAAGTTCCAAATAAAGTATCCTCAGCGCAGTTCGCGTGGAAGCGGCGGAGAACCTTGGATCGCCCATGAAGCAATATTAAATGCACATCCGAAGTCCTTCAATGATGTCCCAAGACTTTTCGCCAACCTTTTGGATATACTACACATAACCTATCCTCCCACCATGACAAGACCCCAAACCCAACAAAATGGCAGCCGCTCTGTTGCCAACGGTCAACCAAATGGATCCCATAGCAATTCCTCCAACGGAAATGGTCATCATTTGTCATCTTCTACTGGAGCACTTGATCTGACAGTTCTGGGAATGAATAGTGGCACTGCCATGGACGGCATCGACTGTGCACTAGTTCGATATTACCAAAAGACTCCGGATGACGCTCTACACATGGAACTTATCAAAGTAGGCTGCACTTGGTGATACCTTCTCGTCCAATACTGACCAGATGATTAGTATGATGAGATCCCCGTACCTCAATGGATCAAGAAACCCGTCCTCACAATGCTTCGTGAGACCAAGACGACGCCCTCAAAGATGTCACAACTCAATGTACAACTTGGACAGATGTTTGGTGACGCCGTCAAAGAGTTTTGTGATAAACACGAAATATTGATGGATAGCATTGATATCATTGGGTCACATGGGCAGACTATCTGGCTTCTGTCTATGCCAGAAGCAGGGGAAACACGTTCTGCATTCTGCCTCGGGGAGGGCACAGTTATCAGCGCCATGACTGGAATCACCACTGTGACAGATTTCCGAATGGCAGAGCAAGCAGTGGGCAGACAGGGTGCCCCATTGGTTGCTCTGATTGACGGTCTTCTGCTTCATCACCCGACCAAGTGGCGTGTCTGTCAAAACATTGGCGGAATTGCTAATCTCTGTGTCATTCCCCCTGATTCCGAGGGAGGAGTTGACTCCATGGTCGACTGGTGAGCAATCCTCTACATAACGTCTCGGTATGGCGACTAACATACATAGGGACTGCGGCCCAGGTAACATGTTCATTGACAACGCCATGAGATATTTCACCAATGGTGAGATGGAATACGACAAGGACGGCGAATGGAGCTCTAGAGGCACCGTGCACCAGGCCATCGTTGACAAGTTTCTAACCACGAATAAGTACTGCAACCACATTCCTCCCAAGACCACCGGACGGGAGACTTTTGGCGACAACGAAGGCCAAGAGCTTATTGATGAATGTCTTGCATCTGGCTGCGATAAGTACGACACACTAGCAACCATTACTCGGATCACCGCCCAGAACATTATCAAGCAATACCGCACATTCTTCCCTCGCTTTGGCATCAGCGTGGATAACATTGCAGAAGTGTACATGTGCGGTGGTGGGGCTCGTAATCCGAGCATCATCAGGTATCTTAGGGAGCAGCTCCCGGGTACCAAGATACGAGCGCTAGATGAGACTGGAGTTCCATCAGATGCCAAGGAGGCAGTCTCTTTTGCCCAACAAGCCATGGAGGCTATCTTAGGACGGCCGGCTCTGGTCCCAATCAACAGTGATAGCCTGATCCCTAACACAATCTCAGGCAAAATCGCTCCTGGAAGGAGATGGCGTGAGGTCATGGAGTCGAGTATCGAATTTGGAAAAGGTCGCTCGACATTGCCTACAGTTAAGGACATGATTGTACAAAGACCTTACACTAGCTGGAAAGCAATGCAAGCTTTTGAATGAATGATTCATAGCAACTTGTTCTAGCTTCATTAATAAACATTATTTTTCACGATCGTTACTATATCGTATTCGGTCATAATAGATCATTGTCACCCTCAATGTCCCAACTATGATACCTAGCAATTTTCATCAACTACTCGTGCAAACTCTTGCCACTCGTCTATGAAAGAGTCTCAGTAGTATTTCAGCTAGAACATAAATAAAACCTTAGTTGCTTATCGGCATAGCAAGACGCCGGTATATGCCTATGGTTAGACACAGATTATAACTGCACTTAAACTACTTAATAATAAGCCTAAAGCATTAATAGGTAACACTTAGTCTTTACAAACCCTCAAATATAGCGACTAGTATCTATAGGCTTTATAGTTCATTGTTACTAGAAGATATACTATATAACAGAGGGTAAGATTAAAATACTGGACTATCTTTAGGCGGTTGGCAGCGGGTTGAGAATTTATGAATCGCGGTCATTATTAAGTTGCAGGCTAGAATTCGCTTCCGAACGACGGGTATCAGGTCGCAGTAATACCATGGCATTGGTATGATAGCACAGATAGGCTTAAGGTTTGCTAAAGGTCTAACGGCATCGTCGAGCACAGGGAGAGCGCTCTCATAAAAAAGGTTCCTAATTTTCTCTTCTAATACCTAGCTAACTAATCAACGAAGCTTATAAGTCAACGTTCAAAGCAATTGTATTTTCAGTACTGTGATCAGAGAGCCTCTGCAGTGCAACTAATAGTTCGCAACCAGGGCGACCAGTATGTACACTATAAATTTATAACCCCAGATGGGCTAAATCAACAAGGGATTAAAGAAACAACCCAGCTCAAGTCAAAGTTTGTATTCTAAAAGAGGGGCACCATTACTATATTTACTTTCGAGTTTCGTCTTAAACTATAAAACAAGGTCGAGAGGAAACTAGAAGTGATGAGGCAGATCCCATTCTGCGCTATGCGACGCTTAGAAACATTTAAAACTATAGTCCTATTGAATCATGTTTACTACAGTGTCGCCCTATGCTTCTATAGATAATAAGTAATCATATAAAATGCTTAATTACCCGCTGTTGAAATAGCCAGGTATTATAGTTAATTGCTGGTAGAAAGTGAGTAGATGTATGGCTAAGACTTCGGATATACTGTTTTTGAGCTTACGCAGTTTTCAGAAAGAAGGCCTAAACTATTCCCAAGGCGCGTGCCTGACAAGAGCACGAACAGAATTAAATTAACGTACTATTTATATAATTATCTATTCTTTCAATACTAGAGCTACACATTTAATCTCAATATCAGATCCGTATGGTAAGTCCTTAACCGCAACACATCTAACCCACACATATTATCAGCATCCCTCATCAGTTCAACGGGTACAGGAGGATTTCAAAAGGAAGAGACTCAAAACTCACGTTCGAGCAGGCTTGATATCGCCCCAATATGACAGGTATGGGGCGCTAAGAACATCCGCGTTGGCGATGTTGTCAAGGAAGACGGTGACATCGACGGCGCTTTCTAGACTAGATCCTGCTCGCTCCAAGACCGCACTGAGATTCTTCATGATCTGATGCTAAAGAAAGAGTTAATTTTGACTCTTGAGGCGCTCTTATGATATTTTAAGTCGATGATTGTGTGACGTAAAGACTGTCAAGACTTACAAAGCGATCAATCACTGTTCCTGGCACCATTTCTTTGGTAACTGGGTCAGCACCAAGAACACCTGATACAAACACGAAACCGTTGGCCACAATCGCTGGGGTATATACTCCTGGCCGAAGCACTGGGGCATCGTCGGCGTATACAGGTTGCTTTTGGGCACTCATGCTGAATAGAGTAAGATGATTATGCAAAGAGGATGATATCGATGATGGAAGTAGGAAAGTTGAAATCTACCCGGATAATCCAGAGGACTACTGTTATAAATATCTCAACCTTCAAGCTCGAATCGGGGGAACGATTAAGCGGTCTTGATACTTGGCGCTCTATTCGGGCGAAGGTTTAAGCGTCCTGATACTTGGCATTATATTTGGGGCCCCTCAAGTGCTCACAGTCTTAGTGCGACGAATCCGACGATACAACAAACATGCACTAGGCAGAATTAGCCGAACTCTGAGTGTTAAAATGTCGCTCTCGTATGCTAAAATCGGAAAAGCGCCAATACGTAGCAACGTCCGAGGGTCAAGTGGATATCGACTGTTATTCCATCCCGTATGCAAGGTTCATGCATTCCCCTCTCACGCTCTCATGGACGGTGTTCGCAGGAGCCTCTGAGAGGAGGATAACAAGTTCCGGGAGATTACGAAAACATTTACTCACACATCATTGTGCTTGCGTTGAGGCCGAAGGATCTCCGCGACTAGATGTTCTTCTCAAGCCTGTCTGCTTTTGCAATATGTCGATTTTGGGGGAATACAACAGTAATTGTGATCTGAAGCATAGAACTACTAATGTCGCTATAGTCTCAAATAAAGTATAAGGGCCCGCCTTCAACCTTGATAAAGATCATATTTCTCCCACTTTTTAAGCATAATAACCTTATACTCACATAGTTACCAAAAATCAAGGTTTGAAGCTGCATGCAAGAAATTTCATTCCTCAACAATATGACTCTTCTTCCCTTCCGCAAAATTATATAGCAATGAGGTCTAAGTCGAGTGGGTTAAGCATACTTACGCTTATCGTATTGGTACGTGGATGTTGTCGATTCATGATTAGTGGAGACCACAAAACTTGACGTTTCCCAATTCGGTACGCAAGACCGCTCGTTCGTGAAAACTTGTGAAAGGAGTCTGAATAACAGCCTAGGTTCGAACGCTATACCGTGAGTAGTGCGCATTCGCTGTTATCGTATCATCTCTGGTGCTGGTAAAATCGCTACCAACACGAGTCTCGCCCTACCCTAATTCACTTATCCCACCTCCTAACAAAATGCCATAACAGTTATTTCACGTCAAGCAATTTGGTGAAATGCAATTCTAGTTCAGCTGCGCATATCGCTCCTTGGGCTGAAGGCTATATAGCTTTCTTGGTTGAAGATGTTGATCTTGGCGAGAGGCGTGAAGTTGTTATATACGAGAGGGAAGTTGTGGATGTAATTGTGGGCTTCCTGATGGGCTTGGTTGCCGACAACGGTTCGAATTGACGTCGCCATCTTGACTTTGGTGTGATCTTTGTTGTTGAGCTGGATTGCCCCAAGGGAGGAAGAGCAGGCAGATCTACAGGCTTTTATATTCAGAAGAAGAAGTCATATACGGTACTAACTTTGCTGCGCT